>VXAU01003156.1:3693904-3753690 GCA_013399695.1 Formicarius rufipectus
ATATTATATTTATATAGCATAGTATGAATTAATTTATATAGTGTCTATTTTAATTTATATAGTCTTTCTATAGTTTGCTTTATAAAATGCTCTAATGTCTATAGAACAGTATTTATTTATTTAATTTAGCTCTTTCTATCTATGTCTTACAAGCAGAAAACCTTTCCATGTCTGTGTGTGGAAAACCCCTTGTGTGGAAACTAATGAGTGAGGAATCATGAAAACCCCATGGATTGCACAACTCACAAGACAAAATAATTATACATCTTTGTGTATTTATGATTCTTTGTTCAGGTCACTTTAAAGCCCATCCCTGCTTGTGCAAGGTCAGGGTGACACGAGGACAAGGTGAGATGCCCCATTGGAAACTGATGAGGACGCCTATCAGATACTGCATTTTTGCTCCACTTTTAACCTGTTTCTGCTTTTCTTGGCTTTTAAGCACCTCCTGAAACAACCTCCATGGTTTTTCAGCCCCAGAGGGAGGATTTGTAGCTAAACCCGAGCAGTTGTTTGGGACACTGAACTTGGATTTTCCCTTGCAGAGCTCTGGTCAAGGAGGATGTCGAGCTCTGCTCCAGGGGACAGGAGGAGAGGGAACGGCCTCAGGATGGGACAGGGCAGGGGCAGGGGGGACAGCAGGAAGAATTCCTGCCTGGAAAGGGTGGTGAGGCCTTGGAAGGGGCTGCCCAGGGAGGTTTGGAGTGCCCAGACCTGGAGGTGCCCAAGGCAGGACTGGCCGTGGCACTGAGTGCTCTGGGCTGGGGGACGAGGTGGGGATGGGACACAGGGTGGGCTCGATGGTCTTTTCCAACCTTAATGATTCTGTGACTCTCTAATTCCAATATCCAGTGTTTATATGTTTATATATAAATCCAGGAATATATTAACTGTGCATGTGGTGAGCTTGTAACAGTGTCAGTGAGACAAGATCCCATATCTGCAGCCTGTTGGTTGTCCTTCCTTGCTCAGGTGTCTCTGCCTCGGTACCAGACTGAGCTCTCTGGGTCATCTCTGTCCAAGAACTTGATCTGAACAACCTGTTCCCAAACACCAATAGACCTTGGAACACATTGTTCAGAGAAGCTGTGGCAGCCCCATCCCTGGAAGTGTCCAAGGCCAGGTTGGACGGGGCTTGGAGCAACCTGGACTGGTGGGAGGTGTCCCTGCCCATGGCAGGGGGTGGGACTGGATGAGCTTTAATGTCCTTTCCAACCCAAACTATGCCATGATTTTGTGGTCTAGAGAAGACACATTAGCAAAAGCCCTTCCAGCTGAACTCAGGCAGGTGTCCAGGTGCCAACCCTGGTACTGCAGCCCCTCTAACAGGGATAAATGTCTGCTGAATGAACCTTGCCTGGGGACACTCCAGTGCAGGTCAGATTCCAGACAGCAGAGTCAGTGGTAGAAAAGGGTGGCCATAGGGCTTTTGCTACATCTTCAAGCACCACCTCATGTGTGGCTACTCCTTAACATGAAACAGGGAAACAACCAGCAACTAATGTGTTCTCCTAAGCTCTTTTTGGTGGACAGAAGCTCTTCTGCCCACACATTTCCTCCTCCTCTTTCTGAAGACAGGCAGGAGTGTAGTAGTTGAGATGTTGTGTGAAGTTCACCCTTCCCGAGGAGCTCCTCTTGCTTGGGCATGTCCAGAGGTGGTTGGGCTGATGAGCATGTGGTGGGAAAGTGCTCTTCTTGCTTTTTGAAGACCTTGATCATGTGAAGCTGTTGGTGATGTTGGAACTTGTTGGGGAAACCAGAAATGCTCCATGTTGCTCTGCCTGTGCCCTCCTTGGTGACAAACCCTCTCTGACCTGCTCTTCTGAGTCACCCCCTCCACCCAGCCCTCCCTGGGGAATTGCAAAACCTACTCTGTAAAATTTCCTGGTGTGCCAGCATTTCTGGGACAAAGCTCATGATGCCATTCCATGCTGGAGGTCAGCCAGTGGTAGAAGGAGTGACTCCTTGGTGTGGCCTGGCTGCTTTGATGGCAGCTGCCTTTCTCCCCTGATGACTAACAGTCTTGAGGCAAACTCAGTGATAGAAGTCATGGGCAAGTACCACCATCAGAGCTCTTGAGCCTCACGTAGGTGATGAAAATAATGAACAAAGCTTTTTGTGCATGTTGCTATTAAAAAAAGAAAATCACAGGAAAATACGTTTTCTGGACTGATTTCTTCCGATTCTCCTCGCCTCCCCTCCCCTCCCTCTCTTAAATCTCTGTTCTTGTAACTAAAGTCAGAACAAGAAATGTAATCTTGAAATGCAAACTGGAGAAGTTTCATTTGGCATAATTTGCACATGAAGAACTTGACTTCTTTCCCTGGATCTTTAAAACCAGGCCTGGCCTAAACCCCTCCCGAGCTCACCTGCTGCCACACTCCAATGCTCTTTTTCAGTGTGTTTCCACTGTACAAAAGCCACCCCAGACAAGCCAAGAGCCCCCAGGTGCCCAACCCCAAATTTATAAATAACATCTACAGCGTTGCAGTGCTTCCCCTAAAAATTGGTTTGCCACCAATACCTGGTTTCAGAGGTATTGGCATCTCATACCACTTTTCAAGCTGGTTTTTATCAACCTTTGGCAGGTTCTGGTAGTTTGTTTCCTTCACCACATAGAAGCTCAGCAAGGTTGGGAAGGAGGGATCCAAAAAAAGGTGTTATTAGCAGGTTATTTGGCTTTTAATGGGCAGAAGAGATGCAAGATTCTTTTGACACAGTGGTACATCTTTTCCTCAAAAAAAAAAAAAAAAAAAAAAAAAAAAAGAAAAAAGAGGAAAAAGGACTTTAATTGAAGCCTGCAATGTTGTATAAATGGAAGATCTAAGTTTTAATTGAAAAATAATTATAACCACTTAATCATTTTAAATGAGGGCTGTAATTGCAGTGAGTTCATAATAGCCAAATACAGACACTTAGATTCCTGCAATAAAGCAGGGATGGTACAGCTTGATTTGCTAATAGCTCTTCCTCTTCTCTCCTCTTTTGTCTCAAAGATTAATTCAGGCAAGGGCTATTAGTGCCGTTAATTGGTTCTGCAATTTAGACCTTGTGCTGGTGAATGAGTGACTGATGCAGACCTATCAGCCAATGATGTGAACACTTTGTCAATGTGCTGCTCATTGTCCGGCCCCGCCGAGCTCCCCCGGCGGCTCCGCGGCCACCCAGCCCCGGCTCCCCGGGGGGCTCGGGGCTCCTCCGGGTGTGGGGATTCTCTCTGCTTTAGATCGGTCACCCAGATGTCTTTGAAAGCACGGCTGGCTTATGAATAAAATAATTAGGCAGCCGAGGCGCCCTCCTTGGCGGGGACAAATCCTGTATTCAGGAGGAACTGTCCTCACTGTGCTGGAAGAAGGAGAGTCAACGGGGTCATGGGGTTGGTGAGGAGATGTCTCAGAGGGAGAGCAGACAGAGCTGGTGGCTCTGGGCAACACCTCGAGAGGGTCCCCTTCCTATGGGCTGCAGCAAGGCTAAAGTCAGTCTAAATCAGGAGAACTACCCAAACTCCACTTTTGAACAGGTTTTATTCCCCCCTTAAGCAGCCACAGCATCAGTGATGGGCAGAGGGCACAGCTGGTGGGCACAGCTGACGGGGCTGCAGTTGTGTCAGGGCAGGCTTAGGTTGGATCTCAGCAAAAGGTCCTTCCCCCAGGGGGTGGTGGGCACTGACCAGGCTCCCCAGGGCAGTGGGCACAGCCCCAAGGTTGCCAGAGCTCCAGGAGGGTTTGGATGATGCTCTGGGGCACAAGGGGTGACTCTTGGGGCTGGTCCTGTGCAGGGCTGAGGGTTGGACTGGATGGTCCTGGTGGGTCCCTCCCAGCTCAGCATCTTCTGTGATTCTGTGACTCGGAGCACCTCATGGTATCATTCCTTAGGAAGACACCCGGGGAAGGCTTTGCCTTGCCAAGTCCATGTTGAGGGAGATAACTGAGAAGGTACTCTCACATCAAATGGTGACTGAAGGAGTTGGCTGAAGGCCTTGGTTATTTTCTCTGTAAGATCCTCTCAGCAGAGAAAACTCCCCTTTTGGCTACCATTAGGAGCTTTTTGGTTGGAAATGATGCTACTCAGGCCCCAGGATCCTACTCCTGCATCTGCTGTGAATTAGCACAGTCCTTGAAACAAATGCTTCGGTAATTTGGAGAAGATCTGTCCCCTTGCAGCACTTCCCACCCAGGGATCGACGTGCACCATGTGGAGACAAGTTTTCCAGGCCTGCCAGTGCCAGGTGAATTCCTCCTTGGGGTGAATGTGTTGAGCAGAGGCCTTGGCTGCCCCGAGTCCTTCCCTTGGCTGCAGGTGAGTAGTGCCAGACACGGGGCGTGTGTTTGCGCTCCGGCCCCGGGCTCTGTGTGGGGCTCTGTGATACCAGGAAGGCTTTCGGTGATTAAGCTCTGCTGACCGATACCGAAAGTGAGAGCCCCACCACGGGGGGAGGTGTGTCAGCAGGATTTGGTGTTGCCGTGCCCAAAAAAAGGCCTGGGAAGGAGAGGAGGTCATGCCAGCACAGGAATCACCAGCAGTGTTCTTTTGGGGAGAAGAAGGAAAACGGGGTAATGCTGTGTTGAAACTCCGAGACTGTTGGTGGGGCACGTGGAGTTCTTTTCCCCGGGGACTGATGTTTAGTTTGGGGTGCTAATGTCATGAATGATGTACAAGAAAGTTCAGTAGTAGGCATAACATTTTCCGAATTGATAATCGAGACTCTGGAACAAGTAAGTGAGAGTAGCACCTCCCTTTGATGACTGGTCAGGGCTTCATGAAGTGTGTTGCTCTGCTTTGAGTGAGGGAATAGGTTGGATGGAGTCCTAAGGTCCCTTCCATCTTGCTTGGTTCTGAAACAGAACACCTGGTCCTCAAACAGGTTGGTACTGGTGGAAAACTGGGCAAGGAAGAGAGTGGTGAGGGGTGGAACAGAAAGGGCAATAAGGTCATTATCCAGCAAAGTGGTTCTCTGCACTAAGGCCAGGTCTCTGAGCGTGCTCTTGTGTTGCAGCAGGTCTGCCTTGCCCTCTTTCTTTGTCCATTTAGACAAGTCCAAATTCAAATTTGGATGAGGGCTGTAAAGCGATGGCAAATAAGGACATACAGCTTCTTCTATGTATTTATTTTCCATGGTCCTCCCACAGCAAACTGCAGATTTCACCATTTCTCCAGAGCCTGCTGCCTTTTCCATGGGCTCCCAGCCCGACCTCCCCCTCAGCAAGGTCCACCCCAACATCAGTGCCTGCCCTTTGCTGTGTGATACCTTCTTTTACACGCTCACCTTGGCTGAAAGGTTTTGGTTGAGCAAACACCCTCAGACAGAGGCCTGGTAATAAAATGACAGAATCCTCTAGGTTGGAAAAACCCTTTAAGATCATCAAGTCCAACTGTTCCCCCAGCACTCCAAGGCCACCACTAACCCATGTCCCCAAGTACCACACCTACACAGCTTTTAAATCCCTCCAGGGATGGTGACACCACCACTGCCCTGAGAACACTGTTCCAATTTTGGGCTGATGAACCATTCGCTGAAAGAGCTGGACTTTGATGGTCCTTGTGGGTCCCTTCCAACTCAGGACATTTTGTGATTAAGCAAACCCTTTCTATGAAGAAACGTTCCCTAATATCCAATCTAACCCCATTCCCTTGGCTCCAATTCATCCAGCTTAGGCACCCCTGTGCTTCTTCCCGCGGCGCTCGGCATTGCTCCTGCGGGAGCTCTCCGGTGGCTGCTCCCGTGGGACCTGCCAGTCCCTGTGGGAGCCCCGTGCTGGCTGCACCTCTGCCTGGAGGGAGAAGGTAAACAGAGAGCGAGAGGCGTTCACGGGACAAACGCCTCTTGGTACGGGGCGAGGAAAAGTTATCTCGGCGAGGCGGATCAAGGGAGAGGGCAGGTTTGCGTGGGGCCTCTCCTCGCTCCCTCCGTGACGTCGGCGGTGCCTCTGGCTAAAAGTCCCCTCTGCCCTGGCTGCCTGCCCCACACCCGGCTGGCAGAGCCTCCCGTGCGCCCAGGACTTGCCCACGGAGCGCCGCCCGCCCGGCACCATGTCCGTCACCATCTGCCAGTCCATGGGCTTCGTGGTGTCAGCCCTGGGCATCGGGGGTATCATCGCGTCGACGTGCATGGACCAGTGGAGCACCCAGGACCTCTACAACAACCCGGTGACCGCCGTCTTCAACTACCAGGGCTTGTGGCGCACCTGCGTCCGGGAGAGCTCCGGCTTCACCGAGTGCCGCGGCTACTTCACCATCCTGGGGCTGCCAGGTAGGGGCTGGTGGTGGTGGTGGTGGGGGGCTGTGAGGGCACCATGGAGGGGAGGGGATGGGCGACCCTCAGTGCGGAGTGGGGAGCCCAAATTCCGGCCAAAAGGGGGACCTCAGGTGCTTGCCCCATTTGGATAACCCAACCCTTGGGGGTATCTCAACCCAAGCCCCCACCCATGGCCATGGGGTCCAGCAGAACTCATTCCAGCCAGTTCCATGGTGTGTTCCCAAGGTGCTGCCCAGGAGCGGCTCCGGTGTAGATTCCTCCCACAGAATTCCAGCTGTGTGGCTTCCCACTAGAAACCACTAATAGTGTTGTCACTGGAGAAGATCCCTTTCTAAGAGGATATGTCACAGTTCAGCTCGCTGTGTGTCCGGACGGGCTAACACCACCCGTCTGCATTTCTCTCTAATTCTCCTTTGGTTCCAGTTTTTCCTTCCACGGGAATCATTCCCATGCTGGTTGTGCCCGGAGTATCTCAGGGTGCAAACAATTAAGTTACAACAGGATTATCTGGCTTTTTTTTCTGGCCTCAATACAGTGAGGAAAAAGGCACTTCAGGCTGTTATACCCATCTGGCCTCTGCGCTCTGACATGAGAGAACAGAGGGAAGAACTGGTGTCTGGTGTTGGTTGTGCTGCAACGTCCCAGTGCAAGTGCCAGGGATGCATTTTCCTGGAAGGAAAGCAGGTCCTGCCTGGGCATCCAGCAGAAGGATGACATCCAAGGAAGGGCTTGTGTTCTATCACAGCAAAGCTGAGCAGCTTCACCCAGGGAAAGCTCACAGAGCAAAGGGCAGGACAGCTTGGCAAACCTGGACTCCAGCAAACCAGTTGCTGGTCTAGTGGTTGGGCTTGATGATCTTAGAGGTGTCCTTCAACCTTTCTGATTTTAAAAAAAGATTCAAATTGCCATGTGAAGAATAAATGGAGATGTAAAAGCTGAACCCTCACCACAAACAGGTACACCCACAACACGCTGCAGAACTGCCCCAATTCTTCTGCTCTATGAGTTTAAAATGACAAAGAATGGAACTCCAAGGAAGAAGCAATTAAACTTTTCAAGTGTTCAGCACTGGGAATGGCTTTAATCTTTGAAGAAACCAGAACAGCGGAGGTTCGGGGTGTTTTGTTCTTTCAAAATACCTTCGTCACTGAGCTCAGCATTACAGTAAGCAAAAAAAAAAAAAAAAGAAAAAGAAGGGATTTTTTTTGCAATTCCCAACCCCCCAGACTGGCGTCTGTAGGGTGGGTATTCATGTTCTAAAATGGAAATGTTGGGGGATGGATTTCCTACATGATCAGGATTTTCCTGCACACAGACAGGCTGGGGGAGCTCAGTCTGTCTGTGTCCCTTCCCATGGCAGAGAATTGAAATTAGATGTTCTTCATGGTCTTTTCCAACCCAAGCATCCTGTAAGTCTGTGATTCCTCAGCTCCATCCCACAGGCTCTGTGGACCCCTCCCAGTCACAACAGAAATGAGCATCCCATCCTAAAATATCAGGGTTTCCAGTGAAACCACCCCCTTCCAGTTGAATTCCCATGAGTGTTTGCTGGGTGTCTGCAGTCACTTAACCAGGGATTTAAAAGAGCCCAAAAGAGAAATTTTAAATAAATTAAGAAATAAAGGCGGGTGGGTGTCTGAACCCCCCCAAAGCTTCCATCTTCACTCTCCCTGCTGTTGGGAAGCTCCTTCCTTCCTTCCCCTTGTGTGGGGGGATATGAATATTTATGTCCTTTTGTCCCAGTGAGAAGCTCTCTGTGCCCGGTGTTATCAGCTCTGCCCTACAAAATGAGGTGGAATTTTTTCCTTTCTTTTTAATGAATTCTTCTGAAGTCACCCCCTCCCTGCTCCTGTTTTTTCCTCCTCTTATATATTTTCTGACACTTCAGTCTCTGGAGAAGCCACAAACCCACGCTCCCCACTGCTGTGTTTTATGGATTGGGTCCATCTCCTGGATCCACCTGCTCCTAAAAACAATTCTCCCCACCCACCACAAGCAAAAGGGCAACTTTACCCCAACCAGAGCAGGAAGAAAACGCTGCTACAAATCAAATTATTTATTTGTAAGATCTTATGTAAGAGCATCATCCCCATGTTTATTTTCACCTCGCTCTCCATTAAACCCCCCTCACTCACCACCCCATAGTTAATGGTTTGTCAGCATTTCCATTAGAAACCCCAATTTATTATCCTGACAATGGCAATTTATATTGGGAACAATAGTGCCGGAGTGAATAAAAATAATAGGACTCTTACAAGCAGCGAGGTGACCTGAGCACACCGAGGAAGTTTTGCTTTCCAAGGGTTTTCCTGCCCCTAGATCCCTTGCTCCCATAGCAAAGATTAAACCTGTCTTGCCCATCATCTATCTTCAGTTTGGTTGGGAATTTTAATTTCAGATAGATGGAGGAGAAATCAAGCTAATAGATGAAAATGAGGAATAACAGAGGTTCTTGGCTGCTCAGCTATAAGCACTCGGTCACTGGTGGAATATGCCACTTGAGAACCAAAGCTGCTTGCTCTGATTTTGCCTTCCTTCGTTGTTCTTCACTGCTTGCTTTGGTGTGTGGTGGTCTGGAGGACACAAGTGGCATTAGAACACACCAATAAGGCACAAGTAGCAGTGACTGAGCTCAGGCAAGGCTGGTGGTTTCACCCCGTGCAGGAATTGTGTGGTGCTTTCTGCTCAAAGGAACATTTTTCAGTTGCTTCCGAGTTTGCTGAGCTACAAGAACAAGGGCAGCAATTTTTCTATTGTCTGTCTTGGTGACTTTTTTTCCAGACCTCTTTAGTGAGACTGCCCCAGCTGTTCTTGAAGAGACAATTTATTCCAGGCCCAAACCCCTTTTGACCTTTCCAGAAGGGCTGAGGCAACAAAGGGCTGGTGGTCTCAAATGTAAGAATATTTCTGCTTCTCCAACAGCAGCAAACTTTGAAAGCCTGAGAGCAACCTGTTAAACTTTTCCAACTAGTAAAAATAGGGGGCTCAGAATGAAAACAATCCATGGAAATGTAACCATGGCTTTTCCATAGCACAAGTGCTCTCACCTGGCTGTGCAGGGTGGCAGAGGTGCACACATGTATCCTGAGGAGAAGTCATCTCTAGGAAGTGTTACCATTGGCTTCTCTGGATTTTCTTCCTGCTATATTGATGTTCTGACAAGGTTTTCTTGATTTTTTATTTTTTCTTTTTTATAATCAACACACATTTTGTGGCATAACCCTTGTTTTTGGAGTCAGGACATCCCACTGGCCAAGGAAACAGCATCTCTGCTCCCTGGAGCTCTTTCGTGCCCAAAGTTGGTAAGGATGGGGACTGTTAATGCCATGTCATAGTCCCCCACTGGTGATGGCCACAGCAAATATTTATTCCAAGCTCTTCTTGCTGCTCAGAACCATTGAAGGCAGCCAGGTCAGCCCTGAAGTTTGAAGCACGTGCAGGTCACTGCTGTAACCTGCTCGAAGGCTTTGCAGACCCCATCTTGGGCACAGGACGGTTCAGGTGGCCCTGGAGACTTGACACAACCTACCAAGAGCACCTGTGGGGCTGTGTTGGGTTTGGAATCACAGCAGGAGCTGAAGGAGGTGTGGGGATGGGAAAAGAGCCAGTGGGAGACCCTTAGAGGGGTCCTGGCCACCAGGTGACACTTGGTGTGGGGAGAGGTGGCAGTGAGCTGGATGCCTGTGTCACATTCTTACTGCTCTGTGACTTTACACCATGAAAAGGTGAGAGATTGGGGAAAAAATATCCTAAAGAATCTGGGATAAGGGCCAGAAGAGGAGTAAGATGAAGGAAATCCAAGAGGTTGTGAAAATGTGGGGCTGGGCTACAGCTCATAGGCATGTAGGGCACAATGCAGCTTCATGGGCCACCTCCAAGTACCCTCTGGACCATCTGAAGACCATTGGGGTGGATCTGAGCTGGGATGGGGTCCTTCCATGACCCCCTTTCCCCAGTGAGCCCCAGAAAGGTCGTTCAGCCCTTCTGGTGGTGGGCACGCTGCTCGAGCCTGTGGTGGTCACAGCAGTGGAGGGGCAGGGACAGGAGGGTGGGTTTGCTCTGAATGGAATGGTGTGAACAACTGGCAGGGTGTGAGTTGTATTTGCAAATTTGAGAGCAAACATGAGCTGTGGGTGAGTTTTGTGGGAGAGGCAGCGATAACATTCAGGGGTTGCCATGGGCCCAGGAACGTTCTGAGATATGGAGAGTCAACGCCTGGGGAGATAAAACAAGTCTGAGCTGAAAGGAAGGCGGCAGAGGGGAGTGGCCACAAAGCCCTCTGCCTTCTCCTGGTTTGGGTAAACCACTGGACATATCCCAATACTCAGTGGGGGCTCTGCTCTTTGCTCCTTGGTGAGAAATCTTGGCTTCCTCACCAAGCCCCTTCCTCAGGCACTGCCCTGCGTTTCCTTGTGACATGGGAGACCTTCTGGCCCAAGGTGGAGACCACCAAGCTGGAGACCAACCCACAGACACATGCTTGGAGAGACATACCCATCCTTCAGGCACTCCTGGCTGTACACACCTCCCAGGGGTGGCTGGAGATGAGTGCAGGTTGTGGCAAAAATTGCTCAGACTCACCCTTACAGCTTTCCTATCACCCAACAACCTCTTGGGGTGTGCTCTGAGCCAACAGTTTGGAGAAGACCCCCAGGTGATCTTCTGCTGTCTGGGAAAATGGGATGATGAGTTTTTGTGAAGGGAAACAGATTTTTCCCTGAGTGGTTCAGAAACAACCATTAAAAATGAGCTTAAAATCAGGGTATTTGAGAGAGGCAGAGGAAACGTGCTGGGGAAGGGTTAGCATGGAAACAAGTTGGGGTGTTTTCTCCAGAACTTGGCTTCAACCAAACACTGAGGAAGATGTTTGTGGGAGCTTTGAGGTCCCCCTGTTTCCAAGTGTGATGCTGATGAGAGCATGAGAAATGGGAAACACCTTTGCCAATATTTTCAGGGAGGAGCAAAGAGAACCCCCCCAAACCACAGCAGTTCTCTGAAGAGGACAACACGTGGAGCTCTGAGCATGGTGGGGTGTCTGACTCTTAGCTAAGGCCTGCAGCATGACCATCATTACCAAAATTGCTTTCTCAGCTCCATTTTTGGGGGAGCAAACCCAAGGTTTCAGTGGAGGACACACAACCCGGGGTCGGTGGATCTTTAGAGACGTGATTCAACCTGGCCCTCAAACTCCAAGCCAGACTGGGTCACCTGGGCTTTCCTGCATAGCTGGAGACTGGTGATGATAAGTTTTGGTTGCTCTGGGGTTTAGATGTCCCTGGCTCATGAGAAGCAGCATCTCACATCAACAGGAGAAAATGATACCCCAAAGGCAAGGTCAGTGAGCATGGCAGATCCTGGTTTAGGACACATCCAAGGGATGAGCCTCTTTCTCATAAGTGTCTTGGTGGGAGTGATGGAGTTTGGGATACAAAATAGTGGAGGAGGAGAAGTAAAGGTTGGCTTGAAGAGCTGCTCCAGCTACACCCAGCTGGAACCAGCAGAAAGGGTTAGAGGAAGGAGTGGTGGGTCTGAAAAAAACTGTGTTTGCCCTTTTAATTCTCCCCCTCTCCTTTCCCTTTTCCTCCCCAGGGGTTATTTCTACCTGTGACCAGACCATGGGTACATTTCTCTGTGCACTCTTGCACGCTGATGGCACAGGGTGACCCCACCCTGGGCACAGGGGTTGTGTCCCAGAGGAACATCTGTTCCTCTGACATGGCTTGAAGATGTCTAGTCTGGGAAAAGGGATGTGGTCTCTTACCAACAGATGACAAGAAGAAAGAAGACGAGTCCTGGGGCTTGGGAAGGAGTGAAGTCATCCTGGAGAGCTGCTGAGGAGCATCAGGGTTTGGGTGTGACCAGCTTTTCTGGAGTAGGACACAATTCTGGCTGTGGGACCACAAAAGATGGGATGGAGAACTGGCCACATTACTTGTTTTAGCACTTGTTGTCCTCCTGGCTTCCAGGTCCTCCTCAACCCAGTTGTCTTCCCAGCTTCTAAGTCCTCTCCAGCCTTGATTATCACAAAGCATTATCCAAGATGAGGAATGGTAGCCACATGTCCTCCCTCTGAGGATGTGCAGTTCTTACCACCTCCGGTTCTTGAGGACACCTTCCATGGCTTTTACTCACCTTATTATGTTTGCTGGCATCTTCTGACCTTTAGATATGTCAGAACTAGTGCTTCCTCTGATACACACTTGCCAAAGGCAGTGAAAATGGTGACATTTGAATGAAACTGCTGGAAGCAAAGCCATCTTCTGCCTGACCCAGTGGTGGCTGTGACTTGTGGCCACCAGACATGGATTTGTGCTCCGGCTGCTACAGCCGAATCCAGCACCTCTCTGTGTGCTGCCCACCAGCTTGAAAAGCCCCACAAGCAAAAGGGGTGTCGGGGTGGTGGTTCTCCAGGACATGGAAGCAAAATCCAACGTGTGAGAACCCCACTGTAGCTCCTCCATGCCCAGAAATCAGCCTCTGCTCTCCTCCTGGTGGGGTTGGCAGTGCCTGTGGCATGGAGCAGGATTGGCATGGGTTAAAGTGGGAATTCATTTCTAGAGCCAGGGCTGGGGTCAATCAGTGGAAAGGAGGAGCAGATGAAAAGGGCTGAGTGTGAAGGCTGGGAGGTCCCTGTAACCCACTGTGCTCCGCTGGCAGTGGGTTTATATTGAGCCCTGAGCCCAGCACTCCTCCCTTGTGCAGAGAAAATGACTTGCCTGTGTTTTACACCCCCACACCTTTCCCCAGACCATCCCTCCAGTCAGCACAGAGACACCTCTACAAAGGCCATTTCCCAATGGTCCCTGTGCTCTCCTCCCTCCCACGTGGGTTCCAGTGGGGCCACGTGTTGGCTGATGGGGGTGTGAGTAGGTGGAGAATAGGGTTGGAGGAGCTTTGCTGGATCGTTTTAGGGCTCTTGGCTTGGTGCCCTGGCTTGTGCCATGATGAGCACCCAACACAACCTCAGTGATGCTCAAGGGGCCTGCAAGGAGCGGCCACGTCCTTGGGCTGAGCTGGTGGTCCCACATCCTCTCCCAGAGCCCACCACTGCTGTTTGTGGCTGTTGCTGTGTGGATACCCCCGTGGGTGACGGGGTGTGGAGATGCCCCTGTCTTCATCTGGTGGCATAAGCAGAGGGCTGGGGAGGTGGTGGCCCTGTCTGAATTCGCCTGGGTCTTTCCATGTGCATGTTTGGTCCGTGTCAGGAAGGCAGGAGGAGCCCGAGGGGCAGTGAAGGGTTTGGTGGGGGGTCAGCGCAGGTCCCAGGTGGGTTGCCCAACACTTGGAGGAGTGTGGCTACTCAGAGGGGGAAGGACAAGCACTCTAGAGGACAAAAGCTCGTGTCTCCAACCCTGCCAGCACAAACCTACCCGGTGAGAGCGAAACTGGACTATCTTGCAAAAACACTTTGAGCAAACAGCGCTCAATGGAAAGCATCTGATAAGAGCAGCTGCACTTCTGGTGGCTCAGGCAAGAGGACCTCGCTGCTCCCATTAGTCCTGCGGCTCCCCCAGGGCCATCTCACTCCTCTCTCCGGGGGAGGCACCATGTCCACGACCCTCTGCCAGGTGATGGGGTTCCTGGTGGCGTCGCTGGGCATCGTGGGGAGCATCGTGGCCACCGCCATGGACACGTGGAGCACGCAGGACTTGTATGACAACCCAGTCACGGCCGTCTTCCAGTACCAGGGGCTGTGGAGGAGCTGCGTGAGGCAGAGCTCCGGCTTCACCGAGTGCCGCCCGTATTTCACCATCCTTGGGCTGCCAGGTAGGGGCAAGGCATGCAGCAGGGCTAAGCCAGGAGCTCTGCTCCCTGTAGCTCTGCACGGTTTTCATCCAAAAGCTGGAGCAGGTGTCTTGGAGCACTTTGTGAGGAATGGCTTTCCTGGGCTCCTCAGCAGAAAAATATGGGTGGGTTGGTCACCAGGATGATACCTTAGCTCAGTGGAAGTTATAACCTGGAGGAACTTGGAGGAACTCGGAGGAACTCGTGGGTGACTTCTGGATGAGCATCACGGGTTTGGTTTGTCGTGCTGGCACAAATCAGCACAGCTCCAGTGATGTGAGGAGAGGGAAGGTGTTCAACCCCCTCGGGTGTTGTCCCTCTGGATGGAGAGCCAAGGGAAACCACAGCGTGGGGCTGTGTGTTGCTGGAGAACGAGGACAAGAATTGAGCTTTCCAAAGAGAAAACTGGAATTGGAGAAATCCACCTGTGAGCAGGGAGGGTGAGAAGGGCAAAGGTGTGTTGGGTCCTTTCATATCCCTTGGGGATGTAAGTGCCACAGAAGTCAATTGCACAGGGGATGTTATTTGGCTATTTGATTGCCAGTTTTACCAAAAGAGCTGTTTTCCCCCTCCCACTGCAAGGGAGGATATTCCAGGGCTGCTGATCCATGGGAGAGGAGCAGCCAGCCTGGCTCTCCGTGTCCCTGGGACCTCTGGTGCCAGCCAGCAGGAAATGGGGCCCCAGGAGCATTTTTCACTCTGGGTGCACAATTGCAAATAAGTTGAAGCAAGAACTGCTGTCCACAGGCCTTTTGTCTGGAGCGTGATGTGGGTTCCAGCCCTGTATCCTCAGGGATGCCAACCTGGGAAGGCTTCCCTCTGGGAAGCTTGGCTGGGGACCAGGGTTTGCTGTTTGAGGAAAGCCCGTGCCCATCCCGAGGGCTGAGATGGAGTAAATGTGGCTCTGTATTTCTTCAGGATGGCTGAGGCCACTCCTTTTCCATTTAGGGGAGCAAACCTGAGATTTAGAGTCACTTTTCTTATGGGACAATTTGCTTTAAGGAATCACAAATGTATTTCTCAAATGATATATGCAAATGTTAGTCACTTGTTATATCTCCTTATAATGTGCTCTGGAGGTGGTTGGTTTTCAAAGAGCAGTGATAAAATGGTGACCATCCTCTTGGTGTCAGTTCATCTTGATGCAGATCCTACAATTCTTTTCAGGTTCTTTTTACGTGATAGGGCAATAAGGAAATGTGCAAAGCACTCACAGACGATTTCTGTTTTGTCTTACAGATATTCTGTCAGTTTTGATCTTTATATATCTGTTTAATTGATGAACACCTTAAAACATAAACAGACTTTGAATTTGCTTAACTTTAAACCTTATTTTTTCTCCCTAAACTTTCTATAGCCCATCAGTCACTAGAGGTCATAAAGTCTGATTTCCATTGTTGAAAATTTTTATTAGCAACAAGAATGCAGATGATTTTTAGTTTAAATGACTTGAAGTTGTTTTACCCCCCTCACCTCTCACTACTCACAGCAACACTGGGGAGAAAAATCACTCTCCAGTTTTCCTTACACCTGGAAAACCCGGAGATGCCAACTGGTTTCATATCCCTGGCATTTGTCTTGCTGAAGAAGCTGGAGTTCTTACCATTCCCTCCTTGTGGAACACCATCCCTTTGCACAGAAATCAGGTGCGGAGCAAAGTCATCCCACCTCCCATGAAATATTTATGCAAAACCCTGGTGGTTTCTGTGTTTACCTTAAACTACAGGGCTCTTTGCTCCTCCTGCCATTTTTCCCCCCTCCTTAGTCTCCTGTTTTGTTTGCCTAAACCCTTCCACTCCTTCCTCCTGTGGGAGGTCGTTCACCTTTGGAGAGCAGCTCTGTTCAGAGGACTTTCAATGGGAATTCACTTGAAACTCACTTTCCAAACAGCTCCCAGGAGTCCCAGGAGCTCAGTGAAGGGGCCTTCATGCCACAGCAGACCTGGGAGAACTTCTTCCCATCCCTTCCTGGAAATGGTGCCTGAGTCGATCTCATGGAGACAGGAATGGCAGCTGATGGCTAATTGGCACTTTTTCTCTTGTGTCCTGCTGTTGTCCACTCCCTCCCCTTCCCAGCAGCTGCAGGTTGCTCCTTCCCAATGGAGCTTCACCAACCTGGACTTCAGTGCTCCAGCAAAGCTGCCAAAAGCCTTGGCTTCTTGGCTTTGCCTGTTGTGTCGTTCCATGGGCACCCAAGGAATGCCTTTCCCCTGAGAACTTTGCTTAGGGTCCCTCCTTGATGGGTTGAAAACACCACAGTGATGACTCTAAGGAACCGTAAGGTCTGTAGGAAACTCCTGGGAAACAAAGCGCTGCCTTAGGGATGCGGAGCTTCCTCACCACCCGCAGTGTCCTATGTTGGATCATCAGCCTCTCGTGCCTGCCCTGAAACAAAAGCAAGTGCAAAGACACTTCAGGGGCTGTAAAGACAAAGGAGATGGAGCTTTTCCTCTCTTTGCAGCTTTCTGCTTCGCATCAGGTGCTGCGGAACAGCCTTTGAGGGCTGATAAGGCGTATCCGCAGCTCCTTGTTCTCTGATGGAGAACAGCTAATGAGCTCGCACCTGGGGGCTGATGAATGGCAGATTGAAAATCCCAGCCTCGTTAGCTCTTGTTATCAGCTGATAAGGGCAAATTGAGTCATAAGAGCCAGCCCCGGGGGGACTGCCGGTGGGAGAAGGTGGTGCATTCCCAGCTCGCCTGTTTCCGTGTGCCTGGGCTGGGGATACCTCCCAGGCTGCCCTGCATCCCTCCCTGCCCTCCAGCCCACCCTTCTCCCAGCCTGGGCAAAGCCAGCAGAGTCTGCCCCGTGCTCACCCTGGCCACCCAAAGAGGTGACAGCCAGGCTGAGTGAAATCCCTGGCGCTGTAGGATGTTTCCTGCCCTTCTCGCTCCGTAATGAGCCCACACCACCTTCCCTGAAGAGGGACAGTCTTGCCTGAGGAGCACGGCAACCCAAGGCAGGGCTGGGAGAGCTCGTGGGAGGGCAGGAGGAGGCTGAGAGGTGTTCCAGCCGAGTCACAACAGCCCTTGAAATGCTTTTGACCGCCCTCTCCCAGCACTGCCACCCTCGTGTCTCTGCCAGGGCGGAGTGTCTGGGGCCAGCAGAGGGTTGCAGGGAAGGTGGGCTGTGTGCCCCCTTAGTAGAGAAGCACCTTGGTATTCAAAAACCCCTTTCCCCTCCACCTCTCCGTTTTAAAGGTGATTTTCCGCTCTACTTTCCTTTGTCGAAAAGGAGTCTGGAAGGCTTTTGATGCCTTCAACCCTCGGGTCCCATAGGAATGGCCCGCCAGCATCCCAGCTTGCCTCCAAACAAGCATTGCCACCTCAGGGCGGGCTGCTGGACAAGTTCAGGATGGGGGGATTTGTGGTTTGTATTGATGAACAGGGACAGGTTCATACAGAGTTCTCACAACCAACCAGGGAGGGACATGGGGAAGGGGGGGGGTCGTGGCCAAAGCTTTGGTGGCCTCCCTTGCTCTGTGTGTGGGGTTTGTTGGGGGGATTTTCCTCTCCTGTGCCACGGGCTCTGCTGTGAAGCAGAACACACAGCCCTGCCCTTTGAGTCAGGCAGAAGCTGGAAGTCTCCCTGGGAGCTGGGTGGGGTTGTCACTGCTGATTAGGGATTAAATACCAGAGTGTTTTCTTAATCAATTCAGCAAGAAAACAATCCAAGTTTATCCCGCCTCCCCACTTACTCTTCTCCACGATTTTCAGGTGAATAAACCACGACTGGTACTAATAAACATCTACAAAAAATTCTCTCTAAGCCCTCAAGCTCTTTGGGAAGTTGGGACCAACAGCCTCGTTTCTAGAGGTGCCCCAGATGACACCAAAGTGTAGTTTCCCAAGGTTTTCTTCTTTAATACTGACAGAACTGATCTTTAAAGCCCTCCCAGGCTCTACCAAATCTCTTTTGGGTCCCTCACCGTGTCTCCCTTTGCTCTGCAGCCATGTTCCAGGCTGTGAGGGCCCTCATGATCGTGGGCATCGTCCTGGGCATCCTTGGCCTCCTCGTGTGCATCTTTGCCCTGAAATGCATCCGTATTGGAAGCATGGAGGACTCTGCAAAAGCCAACATGACCCTCACCTCTGGCATCATGTTCATTATTGCTGGTGAGTGATGTCCTGTCTTCCATGTGCCAGGAACTGAGGATGGGAAGGTCTTCACGTGCTTGTGCTTGGAGGTTGCAGCTTCTCTGGAGGCACCCAAAGCATTGATGCTCTCCTGAAGTTGTTGCCATCTGCCTTCCAGTTTGGCCTCCTGGGTTCAACTGGTTTCTACCTCTGCTTAGGAAGAAAACAAACCCCAGAAACCAGAAGTTTGTATGGACAGAAAGGGAAACCTGGAAAAAAACAGCCCCTGGACAAAAAAGAAAACATATCTCTTTTTTTATTATATACAGGTTGTCACATGCTATTTTAATGTTTTTTATATACAGGGGTTTTTATGAGTTTCAAGTTTCATACACAATAATGTTAGGAATAATTTAAGGGTTTTTGCAGCCCAGCTTGCAGGTTTCAAATACCTTCAACAGGAAGGCTGCAGGAATGCCCAGTTCCTTAACCCAGCTACCTTAACATTTTAGATACTTAGCACATCCCTTACAGATTTCCCTACTTGTCTTCTTTTGAGACAATTATCAAATCAAATCCATATCCTACTGAATGAAGGAGAATGGCCCTATTTAAAATCCTTAAAATCTTAACACTTCAGTTTTGCTGGGGTATGAGACACACAACACAGCTAAAGGTATTTCATAATTACAAGCGGGGAAGAGGAAACCACATTCTGCAACACATCTTTAATTTTGCACTATCAAGCAAAAGTATGATTATTAATATTATATGATTAATAATTTCAGAATCACGGAACCAAAGACAGGTCTGGGTTGGGAGGGACCTTAAAGACCATCTCATTCCAAGCTCCTGCTATGGACAGGGACACCTTCCTCTAGACCAGGCTGCTCAGTTTTACTCATTTGAGTCAGTGGGTTGAGAATTTGGGCAATTAGGAAATTCCACTCGTGCATTCCTGAAGATGTGACTGGCTCCTGGGATGGGACATCCCTTGGTTGCCTTCAGCTACTTCAAAATGAGGTCACCTATATCTGCTGGCTGAGGAGCTGGGCAACTGTGTGCCCTGGTGGACTTGGCCCTTGGTTACACCTCTGTGAGCTGAAGGTCATTCCTTCCTGAAAATTCACTGCTCTGGGGAGAGAAGTGACAAAGACTTGCTCAGACCTTCCCAGTGCTCTGAAGAGTTGGGTTTTGGGAGAGACCCAGAGGTCTTAGTGGCTGTAGAAATGATAAACAGGACTTTGGATGCCCAGAAGACCTGAAGTCTGTGTATTTTGGCAAAGAATCCTCACATGGCACTTATTTTTGTTTGGTTCGACCTGCCACAGTGTTCAAAGCCAGGTTGGACAGGTCTTTGAGCACCCTGGTCTAGTGGAAGGTGTCCCTGCCTGCAGCAGGGGGTGGAATGAGATGGGATTTGAGGTTTCTTCCAAGCCAAACCATTGTGGAATTCCATGTTCTACAAATCCATCTTCTATGGAAAAGGAACGATGGATGTCACTGCTAGGCTAAGCTGGGCTGGGAATCACTTATGCACATGAATGGAAGAAGTTCCCACCTCTTGAGGCTGGTCTTCCAGACCAGGCAACGAGCAGATGGTGAACCAAATATATCCCCTCTTCCACGTGCCAGAGTGTGTGTTTTCCCACTCCAAAAAAAAAAAAAATTTCTAGCAGAGAATCTTCTGCCCACGTTTTTCACAGTAGAACAAAACTTTAAAACTGGACTACTGGATAGTTTCTGCAGCTAAAATGACCTGTTTGTCAAACCCCTTCTCTGTGAGGAAACACATCAGGAGAAAGATTCCTGCTGGTGGGATTTGGGATGGTGTGGTGTGACCTTGTATCCCTGCTGTTGGATTGTAGGAGCAGGGAAATCCTGGCAGAAAGGTGTAACATGTTGTGTGCTGTAGGACACAGAGCACTGTCTCACCCACCTTTCCAGGGCTTCAAGGTGCCTCCCCAAGGCCACAGGTGACTCTTGAACTGGGTGGGTCTCAGTCTGTCCTTCTCTCTGATCTCAGGCCTGTGTGCCATCACCGGAGTGTCCGTCTTTGCCAACATGCTGGTCACAAACTTCTGGATGTCCACCAGCAACATGTACCAGGGAATGCAGAACGTCCAGAACAGGTAGGTGGTCAACTGGTGCTGTGTGGTGGAAATCTCCCTCAGGGCTGCAGCCAAAGGAAAGGTGAACTCTGGGAGTATGTTGGAGTGGTCTCAGGACTTGGAAGATTTAGTCTCTTAGAAGATAAAGTCTCTTATCCCACTGGAGATGTCTCTGTACAGGGAGCCCACTGAGGATGGAACTGCAGGTGGGACATGTGGGATCTCGTGCCGGCCAGAGGGAGGGTGAGCAGGTGTGGAGTGTTTCAGAGGAGCAGAGTGACCATGCACTGGCCATGTTTCTGTTCTGCAGGTACACCTTTGGCTCGGCCCTCTTCGTCGGGTGGGTGGCCGGTGGCCTGGCCCTCGTGGGAGGCATCATGATGTGCCTGGCTTGCAGGGGGCTGGTCCCAGAGGAATCCCGGTAAGTTGAGCTGTGGGGCACATGGGAAGGTGTGGCACGGAGCTTTGGGTGTCGGGATGGTGACCAACCAGCACGAGATGTGTCTGTGTAACACCCCCGTCGCAATAGGTACCACGATGATGGAATCACAGAATCATTTAGGTTGGAAAAGACCATCAAGATTGCCATGTCCAGCCACTAACCCAGCACTGCTGAGGCCACAACTACATGAAGTCCACCAACACATGCTCATTTATTTGCCCTGTCTGGGTCAAGAGGGACCATTTTCCTTCCCTGACTGTGTACTTGCAAACAAGTAGAGAGAACGGGAGACACCCACCTTGACACCTAAAATTGTGCTGGTCCAGGCAGGCCCATTAATTGCAGCTTCCTTGGCAAGTTGCACAGCAGATCTTTAGAAGGTGGGGATTGCATCAGCTGCCCCTGGATTTATGTAGAATCATAGGATGGTTTGGGTTGAAAGGAATCTTAAAGGCCATCCAATTCCAACCCCCTGTCATGTGGGACACCTCCCACTAGACCAGGTTGCTCCAAACCCCATCCCACACTGTCTTGAACACTTCCAGGGATGGGGCAGCCACATCAGGTAGGGCTTTGTACACCTACACAGCTGGTTGTGGTTGGTGGGTCCTCCACTCAGCCCAGAACTTCCTGATGAGCAGGAAAGTCTAAGTTCATGAAAAAGCAGGAAAGAATCTTGCAGCCTGTCCATGTGGGTTGTCTTGGAGCTCACTGAGTGTCTGCAGGTGATGACACAGCACGACAATGCCTAAAATCTGACAGCAAAGAGGAACTCAGGGTGCAACGTGTGGTGGTCACAGACCCTCCAGCGCCTGACACCACTTTTTGTGTCTCTTCCAGTTACAAAGCCGTGTCCTACAACGCCTCAGGACGGAACATCTCCTACAGAACGGGGCCCTATAAGGGGTATGAGCCTGACACGAAGACCAGGAAGGGCACAGGATATGAAGAAGGTCCCCGGAGTGAGGACGGAAGGCGCTCGTACCCTTCCAAACACGACTATGTCTAGGAGACCTTCTGGGCTCCAGTTGTGCTGCCTTTTGTGTGTTTAACTTCAAAAGCAGAAGATGCAGCAACCCAAGCAGTGTGTAAATAGGATTGTGTTTTCTACCGTGTTTTCTACTCTGAGGTCACATCCTGGTTTGTCGTGGACGTCAGTTTTGTTGGACTGCCTGCCACAAGCAGGCCTATGACAAGACAATGCCTTTGGTGCTCTCAGAGTAGAACATTTTGCTCCTGTTTTAGGTGTGAACTGATATCCAGGGGTGGTGCCTTGTGCCCTTTCCCAAAGATTCAAATAGTAAAAATTCTCATTTCATAATAGCTTGTATTTGAAGTGAATTCTGTTGTGTCCCCTTAGATGTGGCCAATGCAAACAGGTCGTGGAATTGTCCTCCCTTGGTGACTGTTTCTGCTCAGCCACACCTTTGCTTTGCTGGCTGTTCTGATCTGCTGGGATATTTAATCTGATTTATATTACTTAGCCATTTCCTGGGACCCGTGATACCCAAGTGCATTTTTTTTCCTCTGATCTCTCCAGGGAACGTGATTAATCCACTGTTATTCCCGCACTAGATCTCTGCTGTAACAGCTCCAAACCTCCGTGTGGGACCAGTGTTCCTGCAGATGTCATCTTTAACGAAGCCAGGAGAGCTTCTAATTTAGAATTAATTACAGTTACATTTGGAGGAGTCCCAGGGATCATTAGATGTGTAACTCCACACCGACATCGGGACTTTGTTGTGTTAATTCTTCCCCCAAAGATGTGAAGATTAACTCCTCGGGGGGATGTTGCCTCCTCCAGCCAATCCACCAGAGAGGAAGTTGGTTTGAAGGGGTTGGGGGAAGAGGTGTAAGAGTTTAGGTGGGAGAGGAGAACTGTCTGCTGTCACCTGGCTCCAGAGCACATCCTAAAAAAGCTCTGCAAGGTGCCCATGAGCACAGCAAAGGGGTCAGTTAGAGGGAAAAAGGGGGTCCACACCCTCCAAAGTACCCACTTTGAAAGACATCTGCAGTAGGTTCAGCACCACTTGTCATGACTAAGAATTCTCTGCAGGAGTTCTCAGGCAAAATTGTTTTGGTGACATGCTGGTGTTCCCTTGAGTGCTTTGAAGGTCTGGAGGGTTCAGAGCTGGAGCTGAACATTTCTCCAGAGTCAGGGCAGTGGTAGGTGAAGCTGCCACCAGCCTGGTGGCATCTCTGGTGGCTTGTAGGGGTAGAGGAGTCAGGGTGTTGTCAAGTGAGCACAATCTGTGTCAACCACCTCCATAGCCACCAGCTCCCCATATCCACCACTGCTCCATAACCATCAGCTCCCCATTTCCACCAGCTCTCCACCATCACATGGAGGCAAATCCCCTGCACAGGCCCAGGAGATGTGAAGATGCTGCAATTGGGGAAGGTCAATAGGAGGAGGAGGAGGAGGGAGCACCTGGAGGTTCAGCACCAGGGCCTGGTGGTTGGAGAAGGTGGGAAGAGCTCCCATGCAACTCTTGGCTGAAGAGCTCTTGGCCCTTCTAATGGGGTGTTGTCCCCTCCTGCCACCTGGGAGAAATCCCTGCTGGATGTCAGTGCTGACCCTCTCCTTCGTACTAACGATGGACTCGTTTTAAGGATCTGTTTTTAAAGGAGAACAATTTAGCTTTGCAGAGGTAAACCCTGTTCTATCTTAGAAACACTGGTAGTCTCTTCCATGGTTTTATCCTCATCTCTCAGTATAAACTTTGCTTTTCTGCCTTTTGTGTTTTTTTGTTTTTTTGTTTTTTTTTTTTTTAAGCTGGATTTTTTTTGCTTGTTGTTGTTTTTTGTTTGTTGGTTGGTTTTTACATGAGTATTAAAAAAAGAAAAAGTCTTATAGACAAAAATCACTGTTTCCACTTGTTCTCTCCCTGTCAGGACCAACATCTGCAACCTTCCTGCTCAACTTTGGGTCCTGCAGGTTCTTGGGAGGAGAATGGACACGGATGTGGGGTTGAGGGTAAGAATAAAAGATTAGAGTGTGTTTTGTTCTTGTCAGCCACATGCTGAGACAAAACATCAGGCAAGCAGCAGGAGACCCCAACTCGCTGATGGGATGAAGTCAGAGCTCCTTGCTGGGAGCTTGCTGAGCAGTGGAGTTGAGCAAGTTCCAGGGCAGAGATTAAACACTTCTAAATACTTCATTGTTCTAAGGAGGGGGAAAAAAATTGCTGGTATGTTCTGAGCCTCCACTGGCAGGGGCTGAAAAGCAAGGGAATGTTTAATTTAGATAGGAAACACACGAGTGGTGGTGAGCTAAAGGGTGATGAAAACGGCAGGAAAATACCAGGAAAAACCCAAAATAAAGATTTACAGCTGTTTTAGAACTGAAAGCATCACAAGGAAGCATCTTGGAAAGCTGCACTTTATTTGGATGCAGCACAGATGCTCTGACAAACTCCCCAAACTCTGTCCTGGTCACTATTTGATGTGTGCAGGTGCCAAGACTGTGGGCAGGAGCTGAGACAGAGCTGGATCCGGGAATTCCTGCCCTTGGAAGGTTTCTAATCCTCCAGCATCACTTTCCATTTCCCTCAGCTGCAAACGTGCAGGAGCAAATATTGTGATGCAGGGAAGGCCGCTGGGAAAATCCCATTCCAAAGTGGAGAACTGTTGGTTTTGGAGCTGGTTTGTGGTGCCACAACACCTGGTGCCCCCTGATCGTGTTTCTGGCTGGGAAGGGCTTCATGAAGGGCTTTGTGAAAGGCTTTGTCTCGGGTGGACACCTGGGGCATGGAGAGGATCCTGCGGGGGCAGTGCCAAACCTGCCCCCACATCTGTGGAGCTGCAGCTCTGTGGCACAACCAGTGGAGTGCTTGGGCTTTGAGTTACTGGAGAGTCCAGAGGAGGCACCAGGATGGGCAGAGGATGGAGCAGCTCTGCTGGGAGGAAAGGCTGGGAGAGATGGGATTGTCCAGTCTGGAGAAGAGAAGCTTTGGGGTGAGCTCATTGTGGCCTTGTAGTGCCTGAAGGAGCTACAAGAAACATGGAGAGAGACTATTTCCAAGGGCCTACAGGGACAGGACAAGGGGGAATGGGTTCCCACTGGCAGAGGGCAGGGATAGATGGGATATTGGGAAGGAATTCTTGGTTGTGAGAGGGGGCAGGCCCTGGCACAGGTTGGGCAGAGAAGCTGTGGCTGCCCCATCCCTAGAAGTGTCCAAGGCCAGGTTGGATGGGGCTTGGAGCACCCTGGGCTGGTGGAAAGTGGGTGGGACTGAATGATCTTTAAAGTCCCTTCCAACCCACACCATTCTGGGATTTTATGACTTCCTGTCTTGGGATATGGACCTAAATATCCCCTTTTCCGCCGAGCTGATGTGTCTCCTGAAAGCCCTGCAGCCAAAACCACCTGCCTGGGGAAATCTCTGGGTCTCCACTGAGGACAGAGTCCCTATCTGCAGGCTTTCCTCTGCAGCCCTGCAGGCTGCAAAAAATGAGGATGCCCTGATCCTTTCTTGGAGTTTGAGAACAAATCAAGATCCAGAAGTACCCTCAGGTTGACCCAATGCCTTGATGGCAGCTCATCATGTCCCGGTGCTGTCCCGTCCCAGTGTCCATGAGCAAAGGACACAAACCCAGGGGGACACTTGGCCCATGTGTTGCCCCTCACCCCAAACACAGTGTCTGCCCCCCACACTGGGCACTGCAGGGGGATATTTCCCCCTAAAGGGTGTGACTTTGGGCTCTGGAATCCATCCCCACAGCACCACGGAGCTGGTGGATGGAGCAGCTCGTTGTGGAGGACACCAAAGCCATCACGGTGGCTGCAGGCTGGGAGGAGAAGTTCAGTGTTTACTGAGCTGGGCTTGCTGGTTTGAGAAATTGCACAGCAGCCAGGAGGTTTGTGCCTCTGGAATTCCTTGGCTGAGTTAAACCTGAGACTGCAGATCTCCTGCTCTGTGAGTCCAGCCCATGTTTCCTCCGGTTGCTGTTGCTGGGGTGGGAAGGGAGAGGGCCAACCCCTCCCACCCATTACTGTTGCCTTTAGTGGTAATAAACTTCAGGGCAAAGGATGTATTTGGTAGCATCTGTAGAGCCAAGTCAGGGACCTCGAGATCAGTGATGTGGTTTTGTTTCCATAAATTTGATCATCCTCTGAAAAACACACATTAGAGGAGCTAATTAAATACAGGCTTGACTGATTGTGGAAGGCAAATATCCAGAGGCCCCAAAACAGAAACTTCCCCCTCCCTCCCAACTGCAGGAGAATAGGAGGGGAGGGGGTGGAGAAAAAAACCCCCACACTGGATGAAAAGTGGGTTCTAATACTACTGAAGCAGCATGAATTTATATAAATATATATAAACAGAGAGGAAAAGGGAACTTAATATTGCTGTATGCTCACACACACAATAAAGAACAGATAAACAAGATCTACTTCCCAGAAGGAGAAAGGCAGCTCTCCCTGAAGAGACAGCAGGTCCACCCCCAATGCCCTTCACCGCCAGGAAAGGACTGACCCAAAACTTCCCTCCATCCCTTCTTATATCTGAGCTGACGTAAAATAGGATGGAATATTCACTTGGATACAGCAATCCATGGGATCTGTCTCCCAGGAGTCAGACCACCACACTGATAAAGCCCAGGCTGTAAAGACTTGGTGCATTATCTGCCAGTAGGGCTCTCTGGTGGCTCTTTCTGAGCTTCTGCACCCCTTCCAAGTGTGGGAGAGCACGGATTTGCATGGATTGGACCAGGGCAAGCAAAGACACATATGTGAAGCTACAAATTGGACTATGAGATAAGAACTCTCCTGAAATCTATATGCAATTAAAAGCCCAATCTTCCTTCCTACAGTGACAAGGTTATTGCTTTTATGGAGCTGAACAGAGATGAATGAGTGCACGGATTAATAGCACTAAGATTTATGACACTGTGCTTGCCCCAAATATTATGGGAGAATAGCTCTCTGGGTGAGACATTCCAGCTGAATAAATTTGATAGGATTTTTCTTTGCCTTTATTATTTTTTTTTCCCGGCTTGGTATTATTTGGGAGAGTTGTGCTGCGTTCAGAGCTTGTTAGTGCTGTGGGTTGAATATTTACTGTATTCACGCTTCATAAAAGTATTACCAGGGACTGGAGTCCCAGGAAGAAAAAGCCACTGAGAAAAAAAAAACCAAAAAAACCCAAAACACAAAATACATTATTCTGAAGAGCTTGAACCTCCAATGACATCAAACTCCTGGCAAGGGCCTGAGCAATGATTTCAGTGTAGCTGTGCTGCTTTGTCCCCTGGGAAGGGGGTCATGTCCCAGGGGTGTCCTAAATGTCTGGCTCTGTTACAGTACCTGGTTCTGCAGGAATCAGCTGGGATAGTGTTTCTAAAAACCAACCCTTCCATTTGTCACGACTCTGCAAAGGTTCCCTTTTCCCCCCAGAAAGCCGCTGCTCTGTGTGGTTTCTCCTTCATTAAATCTGCTACTTTATCTTGCTGGCTCTGGACTTGTTTGGCTGTTCCCAAAGACTCCAGAGGGGATAAAGCCAAAGGAGTCACTTCTGGCAGGAGAAACGAGGTGAAGACTACAGAAAACCCCCTGTGCTGAGCTGAGCTGAAGGCACAGCTTAAAAATGAGGAGGAAAGAAAAACCTTTGGGAACTTAGGGAGAGTTGTTTGTGTTTGGGAGGGATGGAGTTACACAGGACAGAGGACAGGTAAAAGCATGTCCAGGGGAAAACATAGATATTGGACAGGGTCTGGTCCTGCAAACCACACCAGGATGCAGGGGCTGCATCATCCATCCTTTAACTCAACCTCAGGGGTTGTTTTAGGCCAGCTTGGATGGGGTTTGGAGCGACCTGCTCTAGTGGAAGGTGGGTTGGAACTGGATGAGCTTTATGGTCCCTCCAAACCCAAACCATCCTGTGATTTTGTGGGGTTGAGGAAAAGCCTCGGGGTGTTAAAAATCCCCCTCTGCCCTGACCTGTGACACCCACCCGTGTGGGGTGTAACTCCATCCCTGCCACACCCAAACTCAGGGGAAGATTTCCCCAACTTTTCCAGCACCATCTGGACTCGGTGCTGAGTGCAAGAAGCTCTGGAGCACCTCAGGCATGAAAACTGGTGGGAAAACCAACCCCAAAGTGCTCCTTGTACTTGCAGGCAGGTGAGTGTGCCTGGGCAGGGCACCTGCCTTGGCACAGAGCTTGCCACGTAGTCAAGGCTAAACAGTTCCTGCTTTCTGCCCTCTTCCTGCCTGCTCTCTTTTGGGCAGGAATTTATTTTGCCATGGATTTTGGGTGGTGACAGCACCACCAGCCAGCCCAGGCTTCCTGCCCCCCTCTCCCAACAGCAAATGCTGCTTGTTACCTGCCCCTGTTATTCTTCACAGCTGAAAAGGTGTTTTCTGCAGAGTTCTGGAGAAGGCTTTTATTTTTGCCTTCAGAGAAATGAAGTCAATCCCACTTCCTAATATTAAAACCCACCTGGAAATGTTAGAAATAGGGATGGGTGGAAGTCTGATCCAGGAGTGGAGCAGGTTGGGAAAGAGAAGAGAAATTGAGAAGCGCCAGTTTTCCTGTTACATTTTCCAGATTTTCCCTGCTTTAAAGGGAACAAGATCTTAAAGGCATTGCTAGAAATGTATGAAATACAGAGAGAATCAGGAAAGTGGACTGGATTTTCACCGAGCAGAGGAGTCAGGCCGATGTGGTTGTGTCCACACTGCAAAGGGTCGTCCTTTGGGTTGGACTATCCATCAATTCAAGCAGGAAAGGAGGAAGGAGGCAGGAGCTGTGGCTCATGACTCTGTGCAAGGTCAAGTTCTTCCTGCAGCAGAAAATGAAACCTTTCCCATCACCTTCCAGAGCACTAGCAAAGAAGGTCACAAGGGGAAGGAAAGCTGCTTTCTCCCCTCCCTGACTCTGTTTTCTAGACTGTTAAAGGTTCAAAAATCCACACACAGGGGTCAGGCTTGGCCAGTGTGGAGTGTTGGCCCCAGCCTGTGGGATCCAAACTTCATGGAGCTGTCAGCCATGGGCACTGCTCTCTGCGCTGTGGGGACCAGGGACAGCACCCAGGGAAGGGCTGGAGCTGTGTCAGGGCAGGGGCAGGTGGGATCTCAGGGAATGTTTCTTCCCCCAGAGGGTGGTGGGCACTGAACCGGCTCCCCAGGGCAGTGGGCACGGCCCCGAGGCTGCCAGAGCTGCAGGAGGGTTTGGATGATGCTCTGGGGCACAGGGGGTGATTCTTGGGGCTGGTCCTGTGCAGGGCTGAGGGTTGGACTGGATGGTCCTTGTGGGTCCCTCCCAGCTCAGCACATTCTGGGATTGCTCATGTGTGTGATGAAGGGAGAGGAGAAGTCACTCCTTTCCCCTGCTCAATGTGACCCTCAGTGACTGGCCAGGGAGATCCCAAACCTCCAGCACCACCAATATTGGGGTCTTCCCAAAAAGAGGGACGTCCAGAGCCCAAGAGCAGCTGTGGGCTGTTCATGGAGCAGCTGCTGCCCGTTCCTGGTCTTGTGGCACCATCCAGTGGCTGCTGGCAGAGGACTGTCACGTCCCTGTCCCCTCCACGTGGCCCTGGATTTCTGGAGCATCCTCGGAGGCTCAGCCGGGTCCTCCAGGGAGGAGATCTCCAGGACACCTCACAGCAGAGCCCTTCTCTATTTCCAAGTTGTCCCCAAATCCTCCTGCTTCACTTCTCCCTTTGCCAGGTGAAGGCCTGGAATTTCCTTTTCACTACAATGAGGAGGAAAAAAAAAATCTTCCCAGTATTTATGCCAGCCTTTCTTTGGGTAAAACAGGCTTCAAATATTTTTTTTTTCCCTGTTCAAAAACAAACAAAACCAACAAACAAAAAAACCCAAACAAAAACCCAAACCAAAACACAAAAGAAAACAATTTGATGGTGACACTGCCACCACTTTAATTGCATCATCTCTCCCCGTGAACTGAGGTTATGTTTAAGTCCTGCTTTATTAATTCCATAGATTTGTCATCACATCACTCCAATCATCTCTCCATTTGTTCCAGAGACCTTTTTTCCAGCCAATTCTCTGGCACTGTTGTGCTCCCAATTGCAAGAATACCAATTTTTTTCCCCCAAAAGAGGGTTGATGGCCAAACCTTAGGGCAGGGACAGAGGGCTGCAGCTGGATGGGGGGGCCAAGGGCCCAGACTCTGCTGCAGATCTGAACCCCCTGTGCCCAAACTATGCCCCTGCTGATGGGCAGGAGCTGAGAAGAAGGTTCTGCACGACTTCTTTTCTATTATTTTAATGGGAATTCATGCCAAAACCCATCCCCCGTGGCATTTTGCCTGGATACCTGGGGATCCCTGGCTGGCTGGATACTTTGGGTGATGCTGAGGTCGCAGCTGGGGAGGGTTTCACCTCCCTGGGTGGTCCCCATGCCCCTAAATCCAGGTGTATGTCCATCCTGGATGTGGCTGTCCCTGTGCAGGAAGGGCAGGTTAAACTGGGGGCCCCAAGGGCAGGGATGGCACAGCTGAGTGAGAGCAGAGGGCACCACCAGACATCCACCTGTGGTCTCAGGTGGTCTTCCACTGTGCAGAGGAAGAGCTGCAGGATTTATGGAGCCCTGGGAAAATGCCCTGGCAGGGCTGGGCCCATGGAGAAAGCCCATGGCACAACAGGGTGCTCATGGATGAAGCCACCAGTGCCCCCCTGCCCCGCAGGGATGGGGAACAGCGAGGTAAGACTTGTCCCCCCCCCCAGCCCCAGGATGGAGGTGACACAGTGACACTGACAGTGCTCCTCAGGGCTGATCCCACCACCTCACTGACTACAGCAACAGGTGGCACCTGAACCAGCTGTTTCCTCCAGCGAGTCCAGATCCAACCCATTGGAATCCGTGACATTCCCTGTGCAGAGAGCACAGGCTCCTCCTCGGGGCTGGGCCTGGGGGGCACAGGGTGGGCTTCCCTTGGCATTGCTCCTGTGCTGGGGCACAGGGCAGCAGGTCTGGGTCACTCTGGTGCCCCTCTTCCCCACTCCTGCAGCAGCTCCAGGGAAGCCCTGTGATGCCCTGGGCTGTGATCCAGCCCATGGAGAACCTCCACATTCCCCATGGGCATGGGCAGGTCCTTCACCCCCAGCAGCTGCAAACACCTGGCTGCTGGAATCTCCATAAGATAACCCCACCAGCACCTTGCCTGTGTTTGCTCTTGCTTCTCTTGAGCTTCACACCTTCATCTGGCTTCCTCCTGATCCTGGAGCTAACAACTGTCTCCTCTTCCTCAGCTGCTCAGGAGCTCCTCTCCCTCTGTGCTGCCACCCCACACCCACAATGAGTTGTGTCTTCTCAGCATTCCCACAGTTTCTCCACGCTGTTATTTTATCCCTTTATTACTCCTGCTCCAAAAGCCCATGAGAACTCCCTCATCCCCTGGCAGAGGTTCTGGGATGGGAACAAGGAGCCAAACAAGGGTTGGAAATGCCTTGTGTTTGTCTCCAGCACCACATGGTGGGTACCAGCCCTCAGGTCTGACTTTGCTGGGCAGTTTTGAGTCATCCCACATGGGCAGGGAGCCCCCAGGAAAGTCCTTGTTGAAACAAACCCTTCTGGGGTGTCACATCACCCACCACTTGGCCGTTTCCAGAGGAGGGAAACTCTGGGGGCCGCCTTGTGGCTGAGGGTCCTGGGCACTGCCCACCTGTCTGGAGATCAAAAGGACCTGAGGGGACTCACCTGCATCCTGGGACAAGTCCTTGCTGGGGAATTCCAGCTCTGGAGGTCAGAGGGTGCCCCAAGGGGTCCTCAGAGGGCTGTGGGTGGGGTGGACTTTGCTCCAAGGCTTGGAGATCACCACAGCTTCAGGCTCTGCTGCAGCTTCTGAACCACCAAGGGACCTGGGGGCTTTGGGCTGGAGGAGAATATTGAGCACAAGGAGAATCACCACCCACTCCTGGTAGCCCTGTGGGATGCCCTTGGAGGAGCTACAGGGTCCACCTGGCATAGGGTTTTGTGCCAAACGGGGGAAAAGGGATTTGCCAGCACTGCCAAAGTTGTGTTTCTCTCTGCTGGGTGTTCTGGGGCAGCTGATGTTTTTCCTGACTATGTCAGATCAACCCACGTGAGGTCAACATGCAGAGGGCAACTGCAGAGACCTTCACCACCACGAATGCCCTTCTCTGAGGCATTTTTTGGGGCATTTCTGGGAGGTTGCCCATTGGGTCATTGCACAGCACCCCAAGGCTGTCAGTGAGTGGCCACAGGTCCCCGTGGTCAGTGTATTGAGGGGACAGGAGGTCACCTCACCTGGGATGCTGGAGAGCTGTCGAGGCAAAGCTCTGCATCCCCTGGCTGTCCCCATCCCTGTTTGGACCAGCTCTTCCCTCACATGGAGGAGAGCAGGGAAGTTCTCAGCCTTCTGTTCCTGCTGACACCTCACCAGAGCCTGGAGACTCCTGTAGGTCCCAGTGGAGATTCCCTGACATTGCCCTCCCACAGCACCAGAGACAACCCTCAGCAACACTACCCTTATCTCAAGAGCTTTCTCCAAGCTCCGAGTCCTGCCCCAACCCAAGGAAAGTTCCCACCAGCCCTGACCCTCACTGTTTTCCCAGTCCAACATCTCCCAAGCAAACAGCCCCCACGTGCTTCAGTAAATGACTGAAGAAAAAAATCTCTGTGGTTTTGGGCAATTTTTAAGCTACAAGGTACATTCAGCATTTTGTCTTGGGAGGTTTTGGGACCAGAAACGTTTTGGGCTTGTAGAGATGTAAAATATAGGAAGTAAAGGGCGAAGGGGGGAGGGGGGGGTGTTTGTCTATGGGTCTGACTTTGGGCACCTCTGCTGCCTTCAACACCTCCTCAGTGTTCCCAAATAACGTGCCAGGGAAAGAGGGGACATGCCAGAGGAGGAGGGGACATGCCAGCACTCCAACCTACATGAAAGAAACCCAGGAATGCTCCTTCAAATCATCTCCAGGGAACATTCCTGTACAGAGTCGTGGAGTCACTGCTTCTTCTTGATGCTTTCAGGACCCAAACCAGGAATACTGCCTTGCCCTGAGGCAGGGATTGGTGGAGCCCCACGGGTTGCCCCTCCTCGGTGCCCCTGCAGCAGCTCTGCCAGGTGCTAGGGGGTGGTGTTGCATTGCCAGGAGCTCGGGAAGGCTCGTCGGAGGCACTGGTTGACAAGCTTGGCATCAAAAGGGCTTGGGAAGTGAAAGTGCCCTTGAAATCCCTGTGACAGGGGCTGCTGTGCCCTCAGACACCCTCGCAGAGAGGGAGCCCTGGGTAATTTAGCATCTGAAAGGCTGCTGGTGAGGAAGATTTGCTGGAGAGGTACAAATAACGAGGCTCGTGTTTGGTTTTGATGCAGTCACATTGTCTTATTAACAACTAAGGTTTACAAGCCTCCTACTAAGACACTGAAACTGTGTCTGTGCAAAAAGTCATCGGCTACAAGTGGGCACAGCCCCGAGGCTGCCAGAGCTCCTGGAGGGTTTGGATGATCCTCTGGGGCACAGGGGGTGACTCTTGGAGCTGGTCCTGTGCAGGGCTGAGGGTTGGACTGGATAGTCCTTGTGGGTCCCTCCCAGCTCAGCACATCCTGTGACTCTGTTCTCAGTCTCCAGCCAGGGAGTTTTGCTGCCCCACATCCCCATTCCCCCTCTGCTTTCCACCTTTAAGACACTTCATTTTTCCACACACAAAGTTTTGGGCTCCCCCAGGGCTGAGCTCCCCCCGGGTAGAGGGCAGAGCAGCCCTGGGGGTGTGCTGGTGTGTTGCTGGGTGTTCTGCTGCGATGGCACCACCGGTGCCAGCCAGTCCCTTACCCTGCAAGTCCTGGGGAGGGCAGACAGGACCGGGAAACCCGGTTGACACTGAATAACTGCATGGGGCAGGAAAGCCAAGCTTTCCTAGGCTGCCTCAGAGGAGGAGGAGGGGACATTGATTATTACTGCCTGTTTGGAGCAAAAGGAGTGCTTAAATCATCATTTTTTGCCCCAATTTCTGTCCTTTTGTTAGTGGAAGGCTCCAAGGCTCAATAGGAGGTGGTGCTTTGGCAGAGAAAGGGCAAGGGGCTGCCAGGGTTTTCCAGCAGGCACACTTTTTGTGGTGTCCTGGCATAAAATGATCATGTTGTCCTCTTTATTTTTTCAATGCTGGAGCAATCCCAGGGCTCCCCAGGAGCTTTCAAGGCTTGCACAGGGTGGAGCTGGTTAATGCTGATGCTGCAGCCAGGGATGTCTGCAAGCTCCTGAGAATTTTCCATCCCGTGGGACTGTTTTTCCACTCTACCTCAGGCTGTCCACTACCTTCACTGGGATTGTGTCATCTCTGTGGTGATTCCAAAGTCCTTGCAAGGCTGGTTGGCTCTCAGTCCAGCTCAGAAGTATTCCAACCCATTTTCAAACCCTGCAAAGTCCTCCCTTGCCCTCAGAGGGGATTTTCCTGCCCTGGATGAGGCCCTGCTCCTCTCCCTCCCCTTCTTCTTCTCCCTCTCCCACTCAGCTCATCAGCCACCTAAATATCTGTATTTCCATCTCCCACCAGGTCTCTCCCAGGTAGATCCTAAGGGTCAATGGCTGCTCTTGGACCAACCTGAATCCACCTGGGGGCTATTTGAAGCAGTTTTTAGCTCTACAGCAGTTTCCCCTGACCCTCTCTTCCTTCTCACCCTTATCCCTCTCATTGCCCTGTCTCACTGTGGGAGGAGGGCAGGGAAGCCTCAGGGCTGCAGCTGACCTGGGAAGAATCATGGAACCATTCAGGTTGGAAAAGCCCTCTAAGACCATCCTCCAAGCCTCCCAAGGCCACAACTAATCCATGTCCCCAAGTGCCACATCCACACATCTGTTAAATCCGTCCGGGGATGGGGACTCCATCACTTCCCTGGGCAGCCCTTCCAATGCCTGACCACCCTTCCAGTGAAGAAATTTTCCCTAATTTCCGATGGAAACCTCCCCTGGATCTACAAGAGGCTGTTCCCTCTCATTGTGTCCCTTGTTCCCTGGAAGCAGAGCCCGACCCCCACCTGGCTCCCCTCTCCTGGCAGGGAGCTGCTCCTGAGGAGGACCTGAGAGGTCTCACCCTGCTGAAGGCACCTCATGAAAGCCTCCAGGAATGGCAGAGGAGCAGTGGGACAATAACTGTATTTTCCCCTCCAGGATCTGCCCATTTTTTATCATTTTGGTGTCTACCTAAAACTCCCAGATCACAAACTCCTTCCCTTCCAGGCTTGTATGGCTGGTGGATAACAATATAACATTATTGTTATTGCTGTGATATATACACTTGTATATGTATCTATGTATCTGTATAACTATGTATCTATATATCTATATGTATCTAGAGAGAGGTGTATATAGACATATATATATATATATATGTATATAAAAATATATATATACACACATATAAAGAGGCTCTTGGCAGCTCTGCCACATCAAACAACCCAGTTCATTGCATCAGGCAAAGAGAAGAGCACACATATATAAACACACATACCTATCTATGTGCATACCTGTGTATCACAGAACAGCCAGGGTTGGAAGGGAACTTAAAGCCCATCCTGTGCCACCCCCTGCCATGGGCAGGGACACCTTCCACCAGCCCAGGGTGCTCCAAGCCCTGTCCAAACTGGCCTTGGGCACTTCTAGGGATGGGGCAGTCACAGCTTCTCTGGGCACCCTGTGCCAGGGCCTGCCCAACCTCACAGCCAACAATTCCTTCCCAATATCCCATCTATCCCTGCCCTCTGCCAGTGGGAAGCCATTCCCCTGTGTCCTGTCACTCCAGGCCCTTGGAAATAGTCTCTCTCCATCTTTCTTGTAACTCCTTCAGGTGCTGGAAAGCCCCAGTGTCACCCCAGGTCACCCCAAAGCTTCTCTTCTCCAGGCTGCACAATCCCAGCTCTCCCAGCCTTTCCTCCCAGCAGAGCTGCTCCATCCTCTGCCCATCCTGGTGCCTCCTCTGGACTCTCTCCAGCAGCTCCATGTCCTCCCTGTGCTGTTCCCCAGGGCTGGGGCAGCTCTGCAGGTGGGGTCTCACCTGAGCAGGGGGGCAGAGGGGCAGAATCCCCCCCCTGTCCTGCTGCCCACGCTGTGGGACCAGCCCATACCCAACCCTGACTCAGAGCTGGGTGTTGAACAGCCCTGGTGGGTAACAGTGTGTGGTCTCTGCAGGTGGGGTTTTCTGGCCTGAATTGACCACTCCTAAAGAGGAAGGGTTTGCAGGGACCACTAATTCAAACTCCCCTAAATGACTTTTCAGCTCCTTTCCAGCCCAAGCCAACCTGTGACTCTGCTATGAGGTCCATCACAGAGGTGGCACCTGGTGGCACCCAGCAGTTGCTAGAGCTGAAGGTGGCCACCTGCACCATTCCCACTGCACTGTGTGAACCCCTGCCCCACCAAAGGCATGGCACTCCTGGCCCTCAGAAAGCATGAGGGGTTTTCCTTTTCCAGGTTGGATGATGGTGTGTTTGCAGTCCCAGCTCCTGGTTTCTGGGTTGCTGCATGGTCCTCTGCATCCTTCAGCCTCTGGCAGGGAAAGTTCTCCTTGTTTCCATCTCTTCCACAGTTCCCCACCAATTGTGTCCTTCTCACCTTCTTGAGCTCTTCATGGGCTTCTTCGCTCCCTGCAAAGCCAGAGGGTGCCCAGGTGCCAGCAATCCCTCTGCCTCCCTGCCCATCTGGGAGCTGGCAAACTTTGGGAGATGCCTTACCACGAAGCAGGAAGGGGTCAGGACAAGCAGGGTCTGCACATGACCTGCTTCCCCACCTCCTCCAGACCCTTCCCAAAAGCATCCAGCTTTCTCAGCTTGTTCTCCTGGGACTCAGAAGGGGTGGGAGCAGGATACGCTCCCCTTGTGAGACCTTTGGGGAGGTTGGTTGTGCTTGCTGCCATCAGCCCTGCTTTGCTCCAAGTCCTGACAGGGTTTCTCCTCTCCTGTCAGGCAGGACTCAGAAATGAGACAGGGCTGGACTCACCTGTAGAGGAGCCACAGCAGAGCCTCAGAAATGCTTCTACACTGAGATCATCTTGAGCAGTGAAGTCTCTGCCCTCCCCCCAGCCCTGTCCCTCCTCTCACAGGCACAGGAGAGTCTGGAGAGTTATGGGGCAGAAAAAACAAATCCTTGTTGTCAGAGACTGAGGTAGGAACTGGAGAGGAGGGATAAGGAGGGGAGTGGAGTGCTGAGTGAGGGTGGTGAGGGCAGTGAGGAGCAGCCAGGGCTGCCCCAGGAAACAGGGAGGTCTTTCTGAGCTGTAACCACCCCCTGCATCCCCTCGGCCCTGGAAAGTCAAAGTCCTGTAGGAAGAGCAGCTCTTGATGCCTCGGGAAGGAAAACCCAGCTGTGATGGGGTGTGGAGCAGAGCTAGCCCAGTGTGGATGGCACCAGAGAGTGAAACTTGTGGCCACAGGGCTGAGCTGTGGGAAAGAGAATGGAGAAATATTCCCATGTGCCACATTGCTGCTCTGATCATGGAATCCTGGAATCACAGGATACGCTGAATTGGAAGGGACCCCCAAGGACCAGCGAGCCCAGCCCTCAGCCCTGCACAGGCCCAGCCCCAGGAGTCACCCCCTGTGCCCCAGAGCATCATCCAAACCCTCCTGCAGCTCTGCCAGCCTCGGGGCCGTGCCCACTGCCCTGGGGAGCCTGTTCAGTGCCCACCACCCTCTGGGGGAAGAGCCTTTTGCTGAGATCCCCCCTGACCCTGCCCTGACACAGCTCCAGCCATTCCCTGGTGCTGTCCCTGGTCCCCACAGAGCAGAGCTCAGTGCCTGCCCCTCCTCTGCCCCTCCCGAGGAAGTTGTCCCTGCACTGAGGTGTCCCCTCAGTCTCCTCTTGTCCAGTTGAACACCCCAAGTACCCTCAGTGCCCTCACACCTTCCCCACCCACAGCACTTGACTTGTCCCCACCTGCCATTCCAAAGGTGCAGCTGGAATGACTCGGGGAGGGGGGAACACGGGGCTGGAAGGAGACTGGAGCGCCGTGTCCCAGCACGGCTCAGCCACCCGGAGCGCAGAGGGCTCTCTTCTCCCGATCAGGACTGCATTCCTGGCTGCAGAGGCTCATTAGCTGCGGTGTTTACAGGAGATAACATTGTGCAGATGGCAAACAGTCGATGATGGACGAGCGATCCGCCCCCGCCTTTCTGCTCCCGAGTTAAAAACAGCTGCTCAGACAGACTCGGGAGAGACTTGCAAGCTGGGCTTCTTTTTAAGGAATCGAGTGGATCGGCATTACCCTGGGAAAGAAAGGAACTGCAAGGGAAAGTAGTTCCTTTCTGGCAGAAAAAGTCCTTGGGCGCCCTGTCGGGATTCAATGGGGACTTTGGCACAGCTGGACAGGGGTGGCCACCTCATGCCAGTTGGACTCCATTGATTTCAGAGGGATTTGGGAACCCTGGAGGACCATCCCTCCCCTTCCTTGGTGCCTCAGCCTCTCCTTTCCAGGTATATGTGGCTCTACAGCCAGAACTCGCTCCAGGAGGATGAGGCAGCACAGCCCCTTTGTAGGAAAAGCAAAGTAAAAGTGCAGGAGCACATACACTTGGAAAATGTGACTCACTTTCCCGGGAAAAGCCAGCCCAGAGAAGTGGTGGTTTCTCAGCGCTTTTATTTTCACTTGCACTAGTAAGGTCCCTCTCAAAAACGTAGGGTGTGAAGTTTGTGTGAGACAAACACAGTGAAAAGACGGTGGTTCGGGCTTCTCTTCATTAGCACTTTCTGTCACCCACCCTCTCTTGCCTCAGAGGCTTCAGCCCAGTCCAAAGCCTCTTGTGTTTCCAGCTTTTCTGCCGGGAGTAGCTGCCGATAGTGTGGAGATAAAATTCCTCCCAGGAGGCCACACATATCTTTAGGAACTTTTCCCTTAGAGAAGCTCACTAGAAGGCTCCAAGTCCCTTTGATTCAGGAAGGTTTGGTTCACGAGCACCTATCAGGAAACAGAACTGAGGCAAAGGTGTCCTTAGTGTCCCTGGAGACAACATCCAATGGATACCCACCGCCACCCTCAGCATCCCAAGAGAGTAGGGATGATGGATATGAAAAGTTCTTTCTTTCTCCTGCAAAGTAGATACTGGCACCGGTGGCGAGTGTGTTTTGCCCCCAAGGATGGGGAGGGCTGGAGGGATCACCCCTCTCTTCCTTACCCCCTGTCACACGGCATCCTCAGAGCTTGTGAACTCCCTCTTCCTGGCATTCTGGATCAGGTCCTCGTAGGTGGTGGGGCAATAGGTTTTGTAGAGTTTCTCAGCCAGCGTGTTGCTGCCCGCCACCACGGCCTTCCGGTTGTGGTTCATGAAGTTCCACAAGTGCAGTGCGTAGGAGTGGTTGAAACTGGGGCTCTTGTCCCACACCTGGTAGTACCTGCTCCAGGCTGGGTATGGGATGGGGTAGAAGCGCTGCGGGTTGAGGAAGGAGATGTTCTGGCAGCTGTGGTCCTCGGTGCCCTCAAAATCCGTGAGGTTGCAGAGGGTTTTGAGCATCCTCGTCATAAGGAAGGGGCCCTGGTTGCCCCAGATGTTCCCGTTGTACTTGAGGACAAAGTCCTCCATGCAGTCCCAAACAAACTTGTGGTGGGCGGGGAAGCCGAAGATGCCGTTGCTGGAGAAGCGCGACTTCTGCGCGGCCAGGAAGCTCCGCTCAGGGATGGGCCGGATGGAGATGACGTCCGTGTCCATGTAGATGCCTCCGTATTTCCAGATGAGCGCCAGTCTGCTGGCGTCGGAACTGACGTGCACCCAGTTCTTCTCCTGCTCCGGGACGACCTGTGCGGGGGGGAAGGGGAGACAGCGAGGAGGAGACGGGAGGACGCGTCTCATCCACCCGTTGGGTGTAGAAGTGCCCCTGCAAACATCACCGACCAGCCTGGCTTCCTCCTTGGTGCTGGGATGAGAGGCGGAGGGTGCAGAGCAATGCCCTGGCAGCAAAGGGAAGGAGGAGCCTCTCACGGGCCGTTTGATGGGCCCAGCAGTGTTAAACCAGCACTGCCATGAGTCGTTGCCTCATTTCAGCGGGACCCAACCCACTTGACACACTCCCAGCTCTTTGACCCAGGCACTGGTGGCGTTGGGAGTCATCTTTTCTTGGGAGAAGAAAGAGCTCGGAGGAAATACGCCTGCCCTGCCCAACAAATTTGAGAGAAGCTGCTTGCAAGTGAAGCAAGAGCAAGGCCTAAAAGAGTTAACTGAATCAGTAAAGGTAGCCTGCTCTGTTAGAAAATTGCCAGATGCTTGTTCTGCCTGATACCTGATGGGTAACTTGTCCTGTTCTATTCACTGGACCAAAACTTTAGAAGACTGCTGGGAGTGCTATAGGATAAACCCAGTGGTCAAAACTCAGGGCAACATGGACATTTGAATAAGGTAGGAATGCCTTGAGCCAAGGAGTTTTGCAAACTTGACCAGCCAGGGCACCTCACAAAGAAAGGTGGAGAGGTCACGGTGAGAAAGAGGAGAAAACGACCCCTGAAGAGGCTGAAGGGTGGAGAGACCACCTAAAACTGTGCCAAGAGAAGATCCTGGAAGGCTCCACCCCAAGCTCCACCCAAACCCCACCTCCTATGAATATGATAATTATCTATCACAAGGCCATGAATATGTATGTTAATATGATGTAATCTTGAATGTCAGCTGGATAAATTAACTCGTTTCTCACTGAAACTTTGAAGCAGTTTGTGCCGTGGAACTGCCTCGCTGCCCGATGTGGCAATAAACACCGTTGCTGCTTAAAGACCAAATTGTCTCTGGGCAGGTCATTTATTTTGTGCTTTTTGGCATCACAAGAGCTTTCCCAGGAAGGTTTTGCAGGGTGGAGCTCTCAAGAAACACCCTGGGTTTGCGTATTGCTGTGCCAAACCTGAGATCTCTCCTCCTTCACGGCACCCACTGCAGGCTCTGCCAGTGTGGGACAGCGTTAGCAGAAGCTCAGGTAGCACGTTTCGTTCCACCAGCTTCCCTTGAGAAATACTGTTAAGTGCAGTTTTCTCAAGACTTGTAGGAAATCTACTTTTACCAAGGTTTCCATTGGCAAAACAATCTCCTTCTCCACATAAAGGGGGGAAACTGAACACAGCCAAGGATGTGTTCAATAAGCAGAGAGAGGAACGCAGAACAAAATATGGCCAAAAAGCACCTATTCCCAACCGAAAAATGAAAGTCAGTCATTTCACAGGGTCCCTCACTCCTTCTAACCCTACTTCAGGCCTTTCCCCCTCCAGTTTGGGACCATTTCCCTCATTTTCCCCTTATCACAACACCCACCTCGTTGTACCACTGGAGCAGAGGGGTCTCCTGGAAGATGGTTTCCATCTGGAGAGGGAAGAGGAAGACATTCTTCATAGAGGACAGGAGTGAGAAGGCAGCGTAGCTGGTGTTCAGGTCCAGCGCCGTCTCGTTCGTGAGGCCCTTCATGAAGAGGATCACTGCCCTGTCCTGGTAGATCCTGGCAGCAGATTCCACGGAGCACGACACCAGTGGCGGCGGCTCCAGGCGCTCCGTCGTTTCCAGGAAAATGATGCTTCTCCCGAGGCCCAGGACCTGCTCGGGTGTCAGGTAGTGCTGGGACATCGGCAGGTAGTTGAAGACGCAGCCGGACAGCAGAGAGATCTCGTACAAGAGGCCCGAGACGAAGCAGAAGCAGAGGCATATCTGGATTTTCCTCAACATTCTGGCTTTGCCGGGGCGTCTGGGGGCGTGCCTCCGGCATGGGTGCTGAGGAGACACAAGGGGTAGCACAAAGAGATGCCAGTTATTCCCCAGCAGGACTCAGAAATGGTAGGAGGTGGCTTTGTAGGGCGTAGCACGAAGGCAGTTTGGTGACAAGCCTGGTGACCAGCCCTTTTCGGGGTGTTGCGTCCATGGGGTGAAATTCTGGAGTCCCACCTCCTCACCCCCAGCCAGGCAGGGGGGGACAAGGAGAGGTCCTGGAGAAGGGACAGGCAGCTGTGTCTCATGGCACAGCTACATCATCATCGGGTTGGCACAGAGGGAAGGGCCCAGGGAGAGCAAGGTGAGAAGGTTCACGTTGCCCCATGCCAAGGCAACGACTCCCAAGCCCACCCCTGAGGCAGGTTGGTGTAGGAAATTGTTTCCAAGCACTGCAGTGTCATCCCAACATGTGCTTGTCCAGAAGCAGGACATACCCAGAGAAGCTGAGGAGCAAAATGTGCCTGTGGAATTAGGTGTCCAGGGGGCTGTGAGTGTCAGAGGGGGAAGGTCATGATTTGAGTTTGGGGGGGTGACAGTCAAAGTTAAACATCAGAATGTGGGCACAAAAGCTTCTTGCCCACTCTGGCGCTTCTTCTCACACTTCAACCCTGAAGGACGTGAGGGGTCCTGCAGGGATGGAGTCTGCTGGAGGACCAGAGAGAGGCAGATGCAAGTGGATGGTTTCATACAAGCAAGGAATGAGGACCTACCTGGATGATAGTTCTGAGAAACCTACATTTCCTACATTTCCTGCTCCTTTTTCTGCCCCCGTGGTGATGTTCAGGCTTCCTCAAAGCCCAACTCGCTGGAGAAGACACCCAGACTGTCTGGAGCATGCAAAGGGATTCCCGAAGGCAGGACAGCGATGCACGGAGGAAAACCAGCTCTGCTTTGGCTGAATCTCAGTCCCAGGAAAGCTTTGGGAACCACCTAAAAGGACAAATAGGGGACAGGTTTTAGGTGAGACTCATCTCATGCCTCCATCACCCTGGCCCAGCTCCTCACCCCTGGTCTCACCTGAACACAAAGACACACAGCACCAGGGAGTTCCTGGATGGAATCTAATCTGCATTGTTTGACAGGCTGGTGACACAAGGAAATTCCCTCCTGAAATGCCACCTGGTTACACCTGGCATCAGGAGCCAGGGTCCAACAGAGGGGAGACACCTGGAATGACAACCCAACGTCCAGAGGGCCCCTAAAAGTGTCTAAAGCTTGGTTGACTAAAGAGAATGGGAGGAAACAGAGCTCCGTGTGCTTGGATAATTAATGAGCTGCATTTCCATGTCACCCAGGAGAATTCAGGTAAGTAGGAGTGCAGCAACCCCCGTGGACATTCCCCTGTAAGCCCCAAGCTGTGGCAGCTCCTGCTCCATTCCCCAGGGCTGGGTCTCATCACATTCCATATTCAGGCAGCAGCTGTTCCCATCAGGGCTGCAGAGGACATTTTCCATTGAGTTTCATGTCACATCCTGGGTTCCCAGCACAGCGTGGGAGAACATGATGGGGGTGAAGTGGGTGACAAAGCTGGAGCCACCAGGCACCAGTGTGGCCCTGGGTACAATGTGCTGGACAAGACAGCCTGCTTTTTTATGGGTAGTAATAAAAAAGAGTGGGTTTAAATTGGATATTGGGAAGGGATTGTTCCTTGTGAGGGTGGGCAGGCCCTGGCACAGGGAACCCAGAGAAGACTCATCCCTGGAAATGTCCAAGGCCAGGTGGCTTGGAGCAACCTGGACTGGTGGAAGTTGTCCCTACCCATGGCAGGGAGTGGAACTGGATGATCTTTAAGGTCCCTTCCAACTCAAGTCATTTGATGTTTCTAAAGAGCTCTGTGATAACTTTTCCCATCATATTCCCACTTTGTCTCATTGTTCCAGCACTCTGCACAGGAGCTTTTACTGTGAGAGGCAGCACGCAGGGCCTGCCTGCAGATGTGGCATCTGAGTGGAAGGGAGGGAATGGAGAGCCAGGACCAGCAGTTTGGAACTGCTGCAGGTTCCAGAGCCCTGGTGATGCTCAGGTGTGTCCCACCTGCCCTGACCAGCTCCAGAGGGCTCAGGGAGCACCAGCAGAAGGAGGTTAAAATAAACTCCAGTGCTGTAGCTACAAAATGTCCTTCCACCTTCCCCTCCTGCCCCATCCTCAGACATGTGCTGCTGACTTACCCATTGGAAAAGAAAACAGGATGAGGAAGTTGCTCCCTGGCTGCTCCATCACCTGGTCAGCTTGGCCAGGTTTTCAGGATTCTCATTTTTCCTTTTAACTAATCCCAGCTCTGAATCTCAGAATGGTTTGGGTTGGAAGGGACCTTAAAGCCCATTTAGTCCCACCCCCTGCCATGGGCAGGGACACCTTTCACCAGCCCAGGTTGCTCCAAGCCCTGTCCAACCTGGTCTTGGACACTTCCAGGGATGGGACATCCACACCTTCTGTGGGAATTCCATTCCAGTCACTCACCACCCTCACAAGGAAGAAATTGTTCCTAATATCCCTCCTAACCCTGTCCCCTGTAGATTTAAACCCATTCCCCCTTGTTTTGGAACTCCATGCCATTATAAACCATTCCTGCTTCTGCTCCTCTCTTCCTTTTGAATTCTTGATGCCACTCTCTTGAAGCCACAGCTCTACTTGGGCTGGAGTTGGGGGCACCAGGACGTTCCCACTACTGGATTAATATTTCTTCTTCGCTGGTCGACAGATCCAATGGCTCAGGTCTTTCCGAGCGTCCCAACAAAGCCACACTGGCAATAGTCCTTCCAACCGAAAACAGCCTGGGAGGCATTTCACTTGGGAATGGTGAGGAGGGGAGGAGGAGACTCCAGCAGATCCCTGTCCTGAGCACGATATCATGGAGGCAAACACAGACTGACTGTGGCTCATTCCGGGGAATTGGTTGGCTTGCTTGGCTTTCCAAAACCCCTCCGTGGCGAGGTATGAGTTCCCATCACATTTGACCTGAGGGCTGCTGTTATCCAAATGTTCACTTCCCTGCTCCATCAAAAGCACTGCAGAGCCCCCTGTGGAACAGAGATCCAGGCCACTGAAGAGATCACTCTGCGGAGCGGGATGCGTGGGATGCTTCCCGACATGTGGCAAATGCTGTGCTGGCATCACGGCCCATCGTGAAGAGATGTCTTCTCTGGGGCAGTTTCCATGTTCAAGTGCAGGCTGAGACTCCAAGGGTGGTGTCCTACTGTGGTGTGCCACAGTGCTGGGTGCTAACTGCTCCCAGGGGTCCCTGAGCCACCAGCAGTGGGAATACAGTGGGATTTTGCAGTCAGTGCCCCTGACGGGGATGAATCCTCCTGTTGGGTGGTGGCAGCCCCACAGCCCTGCACATCACAGCCCCACCACCACTGCTGTGGCCAAAGGGACCCCCCCCACCCAGGATAGCCCACGGGGCACAATGAAGTGTGAACAAGGACTAAGACTTTAAGGCTTCTCCTCCTTTGCCAAAAGGACTTTTACAAATACCAGTTTGCCCAGCCCTTGAGCTCCCAGCTGATTTCGGTTTTAGTCTCTCCCAAGCGAGTCACCTGCATTATAAACAGCACTTTAGGCACATCTCAGTGTCCTTTGGCAAACTCAACTGCCACTGAATCCTCATTCCCAGCTCCTGGGCAACCTTTGGGATTCAAAATACAGCCCTCCATCCCTTTGGCTAGTGCCAGGCTGCAGCTTCCCTCTGAGGACCAGCGGGGTTTGCCTGGGGGTCTGCACCCATCCAACTGGATGAGTGTCCCTGTGTCTGGGAATAACCCCATGGCAGTCCCTCATTGCCCCCCAGACAGTGTCACTTGAGCCCACACTGGTTTGATTTTGCATCTCTGCAGAATTTGCTCGAGAAAATTACAGCAACAATCAAGTTAGTGCATGTGCCCGTGCTCCAAAGCCAACTTCCTCCTGGATTTTAGCACCAGGCACATTTGGAAAGCGCTTCTAAATGGAAAACCTGTGCAAGAATAGATGATATTCAATGCAGACTAATTAGCACAGCCTTTCCCAAGGAAACCAAGGAGCTTCTTAACTCGTTTCCTGTTCTACACCCCCCGCCCCCACCCCAGGTTTAGAGAGAAAGCAAAACTCACCTCCAGGCTGCAAAAAGCAGGCAAAGTGTGCAGGGTGTTGGGACACAGCTCCAAACTGGACCAAACTGGGAGGTGTCCACAGGCAGTGGAGAGCCCAGGGAGCTGTGCTGCCTCCCCACTGAGTCCTGCCCTGGCAGGGCTCGCAGCAGCCTCATGGCTTGCTCTCCACCAGCTCTGGTGTTTGCATTTGTGGTGCTCAAAGATAAGGCTGAGCAAGGAGCGGGGGCTGTGCTCTCCCAGGAGTGGGCAGTGCGAGCTCCCTGGGGCAGCCAAAGGTGAGTCCCACTGCTCTCCAGGGTCAGGGAGAGGGGTGGGACTGGGAAAAGGCACCTTTTTGGGGTGGTTTGCAGCACGTTCAGCCTTTTCTCTGTACTCAGAGCCACAATTATGGAGGCAACTGTGGGGCAAAGGACAACTTTGCTGGATGTGGGATTGATGCTCTGAATATGACAGGGATTCCTACACAAACACATCCCAAATAAGACCACACATCCTGACCTTGGATGTTAGAGACCAGGTAGGTGGGGAGGTCTTATGATCCATCAGAGTACCTGCTTGTCCCCACAGCCTGTCCCCCATGGGATGCCTTGGCAGGTACAGGAGCACCATCAGGTGCCCTCCAGGACTGGGACAACACACCTCAGATGGGAAGGATCCCCCAGAGCTGTCCTGGAACCTGAGGGGCATGAACTCCAGTGGGCACTCTGTGCTGTAGCACCCAAAAGAACGCCCCAGCACACCCCTCCTGTAGCCCTGATCTGTGCTGGACCAGTGCCCTCAGCCCGTGGGAGTACAGCAGAGTATCCAGATGGGATGCAATCCCTGGCTCCCAGTCACTCCCAGCATTCAGGTTCTTTGCAGTTCCCCTCCTGCTCTTTTCCCCTTCTCCTCTGATTTTTGGCAAGGCCAATCAGTGCAGACATGGCAAACCCAATCGTTTTCCACTCAAAAGCCACCTCTGCCCACCACTGGTGCTTAGGGGGCACCGAAAAGCACTCAGCTAATCCCCTGTGAGGGCAGCAAAACGCCAGCCAGCTCCTAAAAATTAGCCATGAACATTCCAGGGCGTTCCCATTTGCTCTGGGCCGGCTTGGGGGCACCCTACAGAATACGTGTTTCCTGCTGCCAAGAGCACCAGCGGAGGATGCAGGAGCAGCCCCAGGCAGAGCAAACAGTGCCCACGGAAAGCTGGGGAGATATCCAGGGCTTAATCAGCAGATAACAGCCCGGGCTGAAGTGCCAGCAGGGCCCTGGTTCCAGCAGAACCCCTGGGGCAGTGACGTGGGTGAGGAACCCACGTGTCCCGACACACCTCTGCTGAGGAACCCTCTCCTTCGGCAAACACCGCTCGGGGCCATCGCTCACAGCCTGACCTGCAGGCAACCAGGAGGGACACTGCCCAGCTCCCGAGCTGGGAGCTCCACCAGGGGTGAACACATCCATGGATCCGTCCAGTGGAAAGTGTCCCTGCCTGTGGCAGGGTGTTGGAATGAGATGGTCTCTAAGGTCTCTTTCAATCCAAACCACTCTATTGTTCCACGGTGATCCCTCTATCCCTCCCTCCCTCCCTCCCTTCCCAGGGCACAGGGGTTGTCTCAGCTGAGCCTGGAGGATGCCTCAGTCCCAGGACACGTATGGGAGAGGATGGCACCCGATATTAAAAGTTCCAGCCCAGATTTATCCCCCATAACTCCTGCACCAGCTTCCCCCATTGCCCTGATGGGCTACTGAGACCCTTGGCCTGGATTTAGGAGGAGAACTTTCCATGCAGTCCACTGTGGCAGGAGGGATGGTGTGAAGTTACAGCCTGGAGCAGCTTCAGCCTGTGTCTCCATGCCAGACGAACTGGGGCAGATCTCTGTGTATTCCCACCTGGATGCTGTGAGGTGCCAGCCCGTCCCCAGGGCTCTGTCCCATTCTGCTGCTCCAGTGCCACTGCCATGGCCTCACTTCGTGACTTTGGGTCCCCAGAAGGCAGCTGATGGGACAACAACAGGCTCAGACACACCAGTGTCCGTGGATCTGGGGACTGATCTGGCGGATGGGGCACTGCCAAGTGCCCTGGACTGGGACCTCTGGGAGTTTCACACCCACACACATGAACATTAAATCCAGGGAGCAGTCAAAGTGCTGCTGCTGCTGCTGCTCTGCATTGCCCTCTGCAGGAGAGTTTTCCACAGGAATATGGGAATCTGGGAGCAGAGCCTGTGCCTGGACCTCCTGCATCCCCGAGGGCTGGGTGACATGGCCAGGGGAGGCAAAACCCACCCATCAGTCCCATCAGCAGGCTGAGGCCCCACATCCCTTCACCTCTCCAGTTGCTGCACATCCAACACGGTCCCAGCAACATTCCAGGCTGGAACACCACGTGGGAGACCCCTCACAGCCATAGGGGAGGTGTCTGCTCAGGTTGAGTTCATGGGCTTTTCCCTCCTTCTTGCTGTTCTTAACCACTGGCATTTGTATCTCTTGGTATTTACTGAGAGCTCGTGTCTTTTTTTTAGAGTTATGTTGATACAGTAGAAAGCTCAGAGAAGCTCTAAAATAATGTTTCATAGTTATTTTGCAAAAAATCAATAGCTGGGGCTTGGAAAACAATAAACCACTTAGGGCTTACATGCATATGGACAGAAAAGAGTGGGGCCCATATTCTTGCTGTAAACAGGGACTCTGGAGCTCCATCTCCCAAAGGAAAGCTGATCAGTCCCTTCAGGGGGGAGGCAGGGCCACAAATGCCACAGAGGAATAAAAATGCCAGGGGAAGGAATGCCAGGAGCTGATCTGTGCCAATCACAGGCAATGGGAAGGCAATGGCTTTGTGCTGGAAGGTTTTGTGCTGGGGCAGAGATCCTTTCCTTCAGAGGGGCTGGGTTGGGGCTCTGTCGTGCCCAGCTGGGGAGAGATCTTTGGAGGGATGGAGTGTGTCCTCCCATGCCACTTGCACATGTGCTGGAGCTCTGCTTTCCTGGGAACAGCCTGCCCCTTGGAAGGGAGGAAAAAATTCCTTGGTTTTCTTGGTCTGTGCACACAGCTTTGAATTTCCCCCTTAAACTGCCATTATCTCAACCCCTGGATTTTCTCACTTACACCCTTCCCATTCTCTCTGGGTAGCTGGGGGTGTTTCTACCCCCTTCCCATTCTCTCTGGGTAGCTGGGGGTGTTTCTACCCTCTTCCCATTCTCTCTGGATAATTGGGGTTGTTTCTACCCCCTTCTCATTTTCTCTGGATACCTGGGGGTGTTTCTACCCCCTTCCAGTTCTCTCTGGGTAGCTGGGGGTGTTTCTACCCTCTTCCAGTTCTCTCTGGGTAGCTGGGGGTGTTTCTAAATCTGCCTCCACAGCACCAAGGCTTTTTGTGTTGCTAAATCAGAGTGCAAACACCGTTAGACCTCGGGAGCCTCATTTGGCAAAGCCACTTTCTTTTCTCCTCCCATTAGGAGCAGCTCTGTTTCCCCTGAGCAGACCCAGCGGAGAGCACCAGTTCACATGTTGCAAATTGTGTTTCAGATGTCAAGATTCAAGCTGGGTCCGTGCCTGCAAGGCAAAAATCCCCGCCAAGATGAGCCTACCAATTTGCAGGATGGTCCAGAGCAAACCCACCCACTGCTGCAAACTTGGGTGGACCCCACAGAGCTCCTAAAACAGAGGAACACTGAAGAGTGGTAAAGCTCCAGACTAGTGGCTGCTTTGCCTCTAAGGAAAGGCTTTTTATAACACAGCAAACATTTGTCAATAATTGCAAATACTAAATATGAGGAAGAACTCTTTCCCTGGGAGGGTGGGCAGGCCCTGGCACAGGTTGGGCAGAGGAGCTGTGGCTGTCCCATCCCTGGAACTGTCCAAGGCCAGGTTGGACAGGGCTTGGAGCACCCTGGGCTGGTGGAAGGTGGGAATAGATCCTTAAATTCCCTTCCTACCCAAACCCTCCTGGGATTTTAGGAGTCACTGTTAGCACAGTGCCCTGAGCAGGCTGCTCTGCCCCATGTTGGTCCCCATGCTCCAAAGCAGCAGCTGGGAGCTGAGCAGTGATGGATGCACATCTGGAATAAGTGCATTAGAAATCTCCAGAAAAAAAAACCAAAAAAAGAGTCTATCAGAAAATCGGGCTTGATTTTATTACCATTTTGTAGACAGGCAGCAACAAGAGCTTTCTATATTCATGAATTCATCAGCCTCATATTTCAAAAATAATAAATGTTGTTATTATTATTATTATCGGAATGAATTTCTCTATTATGTACTGAGTGATTGTAAGTACTTACTGCCTCCAGCACAGGAACCACCTCAAGAATAATACCAGCAAATGATATTTCTGTAGTGGCTGCCACAGGGCTGTGTTGGGCTTTTTTTACGTGAGAAAGGTATTAACCAGAACAACAGCCCCGATCACAACAGAAATAAAGTCATTATAAGGTTGTGTATAACACTGCCAGGGTCCCTTTTTTTTCCAGGCAAATTGAGTTTGGGTCACATGACTCGTGCTTTTGTGAGGTTTCCCTGGACTTCTTGGAGCTCTGCCTCTTACAAGAGGCTCACGTTGTCTGCTTGCTTTAGCCTATGTACAGAGGAAGGGAAGGGAGACAAATCTCAGCTGAATGACTTCCTGGAATGGAAACTGGCTGGGGGATGACAAGGTGTTTGCTCCAAGCCTCTTATCGACACCCCTTTATCCCCACGGCCCCTCTGTGCCTCCCTGGCTCGTGTACTTTGGAGGTGGGGCTTTCCCTGCCCCTGGGCACCTTCCCTGCTGCTCCTTTCCTTCTTCCCTCTCATCTCTCAGAACATTCCGAGCTGGAAGGGTCCCACAAGGGTCGTGGATTCCAGCTCTCCAGGGAGTGGGGCTCAAGCCCACACCCCTGGTGTGAGGAGCACTGAACCACCTGAGCCCTCCCCAGGCTTCACAAAGAGCACAGGAGATGAACCAGCTGACCCTGAATTCTGCACTTGCAAGCTAAAGCTACATCAACCCTGGGCCAGAGCAGGTGGGCTGGCATGGGTGGCTTTCCTCCAGCCCACTGGTGGCCTGGGAAGGGGAATCCAGGCAGAAGGGACTGCAGAACTTCCTGGGGCCAGCACAGGAGGATTTAGGGCAGCAGCAGAGCCCCTCCTCACCCTCCTTCCTCCTTGCCTCTCCTCCCTTCCTCCAGAAGGCTCCATCCTGAGCTCCCCTCCCACGGGATCGAGGAGCTGCCGTGGTGTTGGACAACACAAGATTTGTCCAGGAGGTCCAGCCTGGCTGTCAGCACGTTTTGACACAAGTCCAACAGGATGGATTCCAAAAAGATGGGATCCCACCATGCCAGAACACGACATTTGGTTGAGCATCTGCCAAAACCAAACTAACAGACTGCTGGGAAAGCTGCGTGTTCCAGGAGGGTGGTTTTTTGTTTTAGGAATGCACAATGGCAAAGAGGATCACTGTGAGCATCTTCAGCTCGCCTGGCTAAGAGGGAAAGTACCCCTTGAGAGCTGGAGGGGACTTTCACTGGAAATCCCAGAATATGCTGAGTTGGAAGGGAGCCACAAGGATCATTAAGTCCAGCTCCTGACCTGCACAGGACCATCCCCAAAGGGTAGGCAAAGTTCAAACTTCTGACCCTGCTGGGATGGCAAGTTGCTCTCAGCATAGCCCTCTCCAGAATTCAGGATTTCCCCCTGCAATAGTGGCATTAGTCTGCAAGTTACAGAGCTTTGGACAGAGTGAAGAAAAAACTTCCATGTCACCTTCATTTCAGTCATGTCATTGTCTGCTGAGAAAAATTAGAATTGCATTTCAGTGGCTTAAATTCACAGGGAACTCGCCCTCATTAACTCTGCTCTGTGTCCCTGACATCAGAGGTGGTAAAAGACCTTCCCATGAGCAACACTCTGGCTCCAGATATTGGAGGGGGTTTATAAAAAAATATGTGGACAGACTTTTTAATAGTTTCTGTTGCAACAGGAAAAGGGGGAATGACTTTAAACTGACAGAGGGCAGATTCAAACTGGATATTGGGAATAATTTCTTCCCCGTGAGAGTGGTGAGGCCGTGGCACAGGTTGGGCAGAGAAGCTGTGGCTGCCCCATCCCTGGAAGTGTCCAAGGCCAGGCTGGACAGGGCTTGGAGCAACCTGGGCTAGTGGAAGGTGTCCCTGGCCATGGCAGGGGGTGGGACTGGATGGGCTTTAAATGTTCCCTCCAACCCAAATAATTCTGGAATTCTTTGATGTCCAGATGAGAGAGATGACAGGGAGGCACAGAAGTGCCAGGACAGCAGAAAGGTGCGTCTTCCAAGTGAGGGGAAATCTAGAGCCTCTTGGAAAGTTAGAGAAATATGTGAATTTAGGTAGAAAGGGAGACTGCCAGTGGGGAAAAGCAGGACCAGGCTATTCCCTTGTTTTCCAGTTATTTCCTTCCCAGCATTCCCTCCAAATTAAGCAGGTAATTAGTTCTTGGTGACAAAGGCGGGTTGGAAAGGGAAGGCAGGCAGGAACCTGAGACAGGAGGTGGGGCATGAAAGCAGCCACATGTGTGGTGGTGAAAACCCTGGAGGCGACCTGGAGGAATCTCCAGGGCTTGGGGATTCTCCATCCCACTGAGGGAGAAGCAACACGTGGTGAGCAGAGGGGAGGGCAGAGATTTCTAATGAGTTTTGTGGGTCAAATGGCACTGATTGAGCCCCTCTGAGCAACTGGATTATGGGGAAACTAAGGGAAGATAAGGGAAATGAAAAGCATGAGCGAGCCAGCTCCGGATGTGTTAACCCCTTTTCAGTCACACACGAGTCTGTAGGACAAATTCTGAAGGAAACATTAATTAAAGGCACTGAGAAAAACGAGATAAAGTGCAACATGGGTTTACCAAAGGCAGTTTGTGCCAGACTGCGCTGACATCTTCCTTTGATAAGATAATTGGTTTTCCAGACAAGGGAAATTTGGTAGATCTAATCTACCTGGAGTTCAATAAAGCATTTGATATGGTGCCACATGGGAAATTATTAGTGAAGCTCGAGAAAATGAGAATTACCGTGACTCTGAAGCGGAGCAGAGACGGCAGCAGGCTCGTCCCGGGAGCAGCGGGGTGGGCACCGCGGGAGGAGCCCACAAACCTGGGAATGTCCCAGCATCTCCAGGGCTCTGGGAGCAGCCTGGTGGAGTTTCCTGGCTCACCTGGGGCTCCCGCAGCCTGACTGGCAGCCGGCTCCCTTGAGCGGCGCTGCGGGCTTTGTAGGGATGCAGCTGCACCATGAGATGGCAATGTTGGTCCAGCGAAGAGCATCCCTCGCCTCTCATCTTCCAGCTCTGCGTTTCTCCCTGCCTGGAACGCGTTTTAGTCCGTCCTCCAAGAAATACGATGGTGGAAGATAAATGGGTCCCCGCGTGGCTCGAGTTAACGCGGCGCTGGACAGTCGGCCCTGGGAAGAGCACTTGTTCAAACTCCTCGGAGGAGACACAAGGCATCACTGTCCTGGCTGCAGGGCCAGCCCAAATAACCTTCCCCGGGGCACAGAAACTCCCCAGGGCACCGAAACTCCCCCGGGCACCGAAGCCAGGCGAGATTGCTCAGAGGAAGTGAGAACATGCACGGCGGAGAGAGAGGGAGAGGTGGAGACAGTCTAATACAGAAATAAAATCTGCTTATCCCTTTCCCCGTATTTTTAGCGTAAATTACACCTAAATGCCATCTGATCAATTCAGCTGAAATGAGCCCTTAATCCTAATAAGCCTAGATCACCTTTTTAAACCTGGTGAAACAGCAGGGGAGGTGTTTGCATGAAGTATTAACACCTTGATTCAAATTTCTCTGGCGTGGAGCTGCCTTCCATCAGCAGAAAACGCTCCCTTAAACAAGGAATTGGAGAGGACCAAAGATGTGCCTTGGGGTGCTGCTTCTCCCAGTGCATCACATCTGGTCACTCCAGCTCCTTCCTCAAGTGGGAAGGTCTGGAAGGCTCATTAAATCTCTGAATGCACCAGTCAAGGCAGCAGTGGGTTGTTTAGCCTGGGCCGAGCTAAACACAGCCCATCTGGGCCATTTCTGCTTACCAAGGATGTTTTAATCCACAGTAAAGCAGGGAAGATCAAGGAAATGAGGTTGCACTTGGTGATCTTGGAGGTCTTTTCCAACCTTAACCATGGCATGATTCTGGAGACACCCAATAGGTTAACAGCTGGTGCTGAATTCCACCTGTACTGCAACAGATGGTGCCAAGAATAGGACTCTGAGTTTTCTTCACCTTTTTGAAAACAAGCTTGGAGGAGCTCGTTATTCCTCATAGAACAATTTTGTCAGTTTTCATAAATCTTCAGGGGGACTTTTAAGCATTGGATTTGCCAAAGGATGCTGTTTGAGAGGAACGTGGGTGGCCACAACACACTGTACCCCTCCCTTCCATCATTAGCCATTGTGATGCCTCCCAAGTGCTGGAATTCCTACATTATTATTGCTATTTTCTAGGTTTCTTACCTCTTTTTTTTTTTTTTTCAGCACCAGTGCAATCTCTGTGTTGCCAGTGATAACCTACACAATAAAAAGGTTTCTTTCCCCCTCTCATTTTCCAGCCACCTAGGAATTTCTTTAGGTCATCTCTCACTCACTTAATTAGTGGTTAGAGCTGTGGGAGAGCAGGAGCTGGTGGGCTGAGTCTCTTTTTTTTATAGAAGTCTTGCACAAACCTGCCCCCAGATGCTCCAAATTAGGGTGGCCCCAGTGGTGGAAATCAAGATGGATTCATGGGAATGATTGCTGTTCCCAGTTGAGCGTTTGGTGAGGGGTGGCTTTTCCTGTAACCTGCTCCTCACCCTTTGGGTTCATCAGTAGACCTGGTGCTGAGTGTGCTTGAGGGGTGGAGGGGTCCTGAAGGTGGGAACACTTCCATTGCTAACTGAGGGAAGAGTGACTGTCAGCAGCAGGAAAAGCATCTGGGAATAACAGGCTGGTGCTGGAGGGGCCCCGTGGAGATGGGGTCAGCTGTGCCAGGGAGGGGATGGGATGGGGTGGGATGCAGCCAGAGCAGGATGGGGAGCAGATGAGCAGTGTGGAACTGCCTGCTCTGGGAAATTAAGCAATACCATCAGGATTGCAGCCTGTTCGGGAGCTCAGTGCTTGCAGAGGTGGGTCAGGGGAGTGGGAGACCAAGAGCAGGGGTAGATCAGAAATGTGGGAGACCATGCCCAGGTCTCCAGCTCAGCTGTTTCCTGGGAAGACTCAGAGGGAGTGGGTCTTAGTCTTTGTGTTCCCTCCAAAGCAGGGTGGTGGACAAACATTTTCAGGATCTCATTTTCTAAGGGATCCATAGAAATGGGGCTCCTCTCTTGGGATCCACCTGAGAAGCTGCATCGAGCTCACACCCTCGAGCAATGTGAGTATTTGATCTCCACCTTCTACACATTGTCCTGATGGACCAAATGCTGGTTTTTGTAAACCCTTTGGAGCTCCATCCTACAGCTCCTCCTTGCACCTGGAGCACTGCACAGATCCTGGATGTGGTTGTGCAAATACCCCTCCTCAGGTCAGCATTTCCTTCCAGGAGCCCTGCAGTGACTGAACAGCTCTGGAGCTCCCTCCTATTCAGCTCTAAATAAAAGGATCAAGGCCTTGACCTCTGGAAGCTCACAGTGACCCCACCACGGTGCAGCCATGCCCAATCCACTGCATTAAACTGTCAGGGAACATAAATCTGGGAAGAACTAATGAAGACCCCCAGGGCCACTGCTCTCCACAGTTGTCTTGTTAACATGATCTAGGAAAGACAGGGGGCCCTTAAAAAGATAAAAAACCCAGAGATAATAAGTGACACATCAGTGTCAGGGAGAGACATTGTCAAGGAGTGCTGGATGAAGGATTGCAAAGCTCACAACCCAGCAGTGCCACTGCCAAGGGGCTGCGGTGGGGGGGGCAGATACCCCTCCAAAACCATCCAAATTCAGCATCATCTTTAAAGGAAGGGAAAGGTCCCTCCCTGCAGCTCATCCCTCTTCTGACTGTCCAAAGCAGAGTAGACACAAAAGCCCTTTTGGTTTTGTCTTCACGCCAGTAGGGACTGAAGCTCTTGTGGACAGTGGGATGTAGGGTCTCTCCCTCATTTAAAAGGCCCAGGATCGATATTTTATGAGGGCAGGAGAATTCTCACAGGTGCCCAAGGTGGTACCTTTGTGGACAAAGAGAAACGGCAGGGGTTGCTCTGTTGGAAAAATCAGCCTCTTGGTAAGTCCAAGCTCCTGAATTTGGAGAGGGGAATCAGGGGCTCTTGGTGGCCCTGAAGTGGTTTGGGATTCAGCTGTCACCTCTGGGATGGCTGATCCAGGCAACAGTCCAGGTGGGGATGGTCAGGAAGCCCTGGTGGCCAGGGCTGTGGGTGACAGCAAAGCAGGAGGAGATGCAGCAGAGTCTCAGGTCCCCAAACTTGCCCGACCTTGCTCTCGACCTTCCAAAATGACTGGCAGATGGATGGGAAAATTGCATGGGACAACAAGAGGCGGGTAATGATTCTGCAACTGCTTCCAAGCCCGCTGCCTCCTCGCCGTTCTCAGACGCTCCAGGGCAGAATTACACTGGCTTCCAAGTCCTGCAGACGCCCATTTCCACTAAAATCGTGTTGTGGCCGCTCCCGCAGCTGCCACTGGGGGTCCCGGTGCCTCCAGGAGTCAGGAGGGCTCCGTCGTGTTCGTTCATCTGCCAGCGAGGACGACGTGCCAAGAAGGGGCGTGAGCTCGGGGCCGGAGCCCTCACTGAGCCTATTCCCTATTCCCTATTCCCTATTCCCTATTCCCTATTCCCTATTAATTTGTTACCCCATTAACACCTCGCCCGGTTGCTGCGCTGTCCTGAGCGGCTCCTGAGGACCTTGTAACACGGAGTTTTGGTGGTGAGAGAGCGAGGCAGCAAACTCTTCTCATCTCAGCCCAGAAGCCCCTGGATGGAGAGAAAGAAAACGGCTGCTTTGTTTCTTTCAATCAATACTATCCATTAAGATCTGTGTCTAACAGCTCCACGTCGGAGGCAGGAACTGGAGGAGCTCCCTCCTGCTCCCTTAAACCTCTGCAAACAGCAAATGCTCTTCTAAAAAGAACAATTTGATGTCGCAGCCCTGCCTGGGGCAGGCGGGGTGGAGGGAGGGCAGCCGTCCTCTCTCAGGGATGGGAACAAAATCGCTCCTGACTTCTGCAGAGAGGGACAGAGGGCAGAGAGAGGCAATCCCCGGCCGTGGGGGAGGGAAGCTGGGGCAGAACTCCCCTCCCCAGCACTCCTGCTCCGGTGTGTCAGAGATTTCAGGGTGGAAAACCTCCGCCGGGGGTGAGGTTTGAGCAGGTCCATGTGGTTTAGGGACGGGCTGAGAGCTCAGCTTGGCCTCCCCCCGAGCCGTTTGGGAGGGGTGGGCTGTGGCAGGGCTGGCATCACAGGGAATGTGGCCCCTCTGGAGCACAGCTGGATCATGGGGGGCTGCAGGATCCTGCTGCACTGTGCTCACACTGAAAGTGAGTTTTAGCCTCCAGAAGGGCTCGGAAACCTCGTGGTGAGAAACCTTCCCACTCCATCTAAACCTGCCCAAGTCCAGCTCTGGCACAGTTGTCCTCATGCCTGTTGCCACAGGTCCAACCTGTCTTATTGCAATCAAAGCAGTACCAAACTTGGTGCCTCTCTTCTCTTGGGACCTCTGAAAGAAGCTTTCTGCTCGCAGCAGGGAACCTGACAGCCAAAGCCCAGGGTGGCAAACCTTCAGGTGACCCTGCTGTGAAGCCACAAATGTGTCAGCTGAGGGATTCCTGGTAGGGACAGCGAAATACACACTCCACAGGCAACTGCAATGGAGCTTTGCTCCCTGTCAACATCTCAGGGAGAGATTCCAGCCAGACACAAGCTTGGAAAAGGCTCAGAGGGTGATTGCAGCGACGGAGAGCCCGTGTGAGCAGTGCTGGGTGCCCAGGACACAAATCCCTGGAGCAGGGGCTGCTGCAGTGCTTTGCAGAGACGTGGAGCTGTGGGATGGGTTTCCCTTCCCCCGTGACCCAGCAGGAGTGTGGCAGGGAGTGAGCAGCAGCTGGGTGTGCTCCGGGACTGTGCTCTGTGCTCATCATCGATTTGAAGGTTCATCGGTTCCCAGCAACGTGGTCAATACTTTATTATTCCACCCATCGATTCCTGCTTTGTTTCTGAACTCTCCCCCATTGATATACATTAAAAAGTTTAGCAGCATTGATAAGGTTTCCATCTCGAGCTCTGGATGGAGGAAGGGAAAGGAGCTGCTTTTAACCCCGAGCTCCCGGCGCTGCAATGTCTCAGGAGCTGTGGGACCTTGGTGGTGAAGACTGCTGGGGTGCCCTGGGTTGCTCTTCTCTCCAGGCTGGGAGCTCTCTTGGCCTCTTAATTAGGGGCAGACCCTGGGCTGGAACAAGGTGAAGAGGCTCAGGAGGTCTGTACATGTATGAAGAGGCTCAGGAGGTTTGTACATGCAAAGTGCAAACACCAGCAGAGGCTGTTGCCCCCTTGAGGTCCCTCCAGGGTGCTGATTTGGGGGTGGTAGGTGATGTCACTCTCCTAAGAGCAGCTGAGCCTGGACCACCAGAGATCCCACTGGGTTGGGAGAACGATGGTGGTGCCCCTCGAGTAGCTCTTTGTGCCTCCAGGACATCCTGGTGTAGTGTCTCTGTTTCAGTCCTAAATGTCCTCATCCTCAGGGTGATCCTGGTCAATGCAGACATGTGGAGCAGGAAGTGTCCTGACAAGCCAGGACCAAAATTTCCTGCAGTCCAAACCTGTGCAGTGGCCTTGGAAAGAGACCGAGGAGCTCCCATGATCAGGACCAAACTGCTCTGCCCAGTGCTCCCTTGGTCATCCAGTGGCAGAAGAAAACTCCTGGATAAGATGTGGATCAGAAGTGAAATCCCATAGTTTTCTTCTGGCCAGATGCAAATGGAAAAAGGGCCCCACACAACGACTTTACAGGTCAAAAAGTCCCAGGGAGGTGGAACCAAAGTGGTGTTCAGGTTGTCCACGATGTGTTTCCTCTCCATCCCCTCTGCACCCTCAGTGCAGGGTGTTGTTCTCCAGATCCCACACTGCCTCTCCTTCTATCGTCCCAGATTCTAAATTTCTCTGGCTGCACATCCAGCTGTTGTTTGTTTGCAACATTCCCTCATCTGGGAACACATGAGAGGGGCTGAACGTGGGAATTTCAGTGCCCAAGGCTGGCTGTGGAGGTGTGGGGTGAAGACCCACTGCTGAACACTCATCCACCACCCCAGCCAGCCTGGGAATGCCCCCCTTCAGCTGGTGTCCTCACCATCCCCACGGCCACGAAGATAATTTCCTACAGGTTCTGTTTCCAAACAACCCTGGAATAGGTTGCCCAGGAGGTGGAGGATGATCCATTCTGGGGACATTCAAGGTGAGGTTGACTGAGGCTCTGAGCAACCTGGTCTAGTGGAAGGTGTTCCTGCCCAGGGCAGGGGCTTGGAACTCAGTGGTCTTTTTGGGGAGGGGTTTGTGGATCTTGGGGGGCATTTGGGGGTCCCACCAACCCATCATGGGTCTGTGGGTGGCCTGGGGGGGGTTCCCTGGGGGCTTGGAACTAAGTGGTCTTTAAGGTCTCCAACGTAAACCATTCTCTGATTTTATGATTCTAGGAGTGTCCCACTTTTTACTGAGGGCTGGGTGTCTCCTGACTCCAGTGAGGACTCACGTGCCCCTTCCAGACATCCCACTTCTGGCTTTGAAGGCACTGCAGGTCAGAACACCTGCCCTTGGAGCATGGCACCCTCATACCCAGCCTGGCACCTCTGCAACCCTCATGCCATCCCCCCGAACACACCAATCCTTTCCACTGCCCCCTTCCCTCTTCCTCCAGTGGGTACTGAGGCTGGTGGGGAAAATATCCAGCAGCTTTGGGAAAAATCAAACACATGCACAGCCAAAGCTGCATTAGCCAAAGCATCCTGATTCCAACTGGTTGGACAGCAGGCTGGAGTCAGGATCCCACTGCCACCCCACTCCTCCTGTGTTATTCCCGGCTGTAAATTGCTTGGAGTCAGGATCCCACTGCCACCCCACTCCTCCTGTGTTATTCCCGGCTGTAAATTGCTTGGAGGTTTCTGGGAGACTTTAGGGTGGCAAAAACCCCTTTTCTCTGCAGCCCTTTTAAATGCCCCATTGTAAAAACGTGTTAACATTCCGAGGGCTGCCCGGGGATGAAGGGCAGGCAGGAGGAAAAGCCCCGGGAGTGTGCACTGCCCCAAACTCCACGCAATTTTACCTCAAAATGAAGCTTTTGTCGGTGTCTTTTCTCCACGGGGCTTTTCCATTCCCTGATGCCATCTGAACATTTTACTATTTGTGTCATTACTGAACAAAAGGGGGAAAATGTGATTTTTTTTTTTTTTTTTTTTTAAATT
>VXAU01003156.1:3753702-3776248 GCA_013399695.1 Formicarius rufipectus
TTTTAAATTAAAGGGCTTTCCCCCCCTCCCCTGCGGAAACGGTGAAAGAATATCAAATTATGGCCTGACAAGGTGCACTTCTGAAAGAGAATCACCAGAGTACAGCAGATCTATATCTTATCTCTCTCAGAAATTGCATGGCTGTGAGGGAGCATTGTGACACGTTTCAGCTGGGCAGGAATTCAGAGCGTTGCAGGCTCTAAGAATAAGCACCGGGAGGATTATTGGAGCCTAAATTGCAAGTGAACTATGTATGAACCAATTTCAATACTAATGAGCTGGTGGCCACACAGGCACACGAGATTAGCAAGAGGTCGTGGTGGGGGCTGGGGGGGCTCTTCTTCCCCGTGAGCCCCAAAATCTCCATCCCCTGAGCCTGGAGCCGGGGCAGGGATGAAGGGAGATGTCCTCCTCACCACGGCTGGAGTCCTCCTTGGCCCCCTCTGAGGAGCAGGAGGTTCTTGGTGCAAAGGGTGGCCCCGAGGAGGACACACTCTGCTGCATCTTCCTCCTCTGCCACGGATTGTTGTGAGTTGGAAAAGACCCACAAGGAGCATCTTAATGATTGTCCCACGTGGGGCTTGAAGCCAAAGTTGCCCCAGGAAGGAGAAATGGGTCCTGTCTTTTCATGCAGGCTTTTTTTGGGGGGGTTATTTTGCATTAGAAATACCAGTTTTCAGCACAAGCAAAGGGTGGGCAGGCCTTGGCACAGATTGGGCAGAGAAGCTGTGGCTGCCCCAACCCTGGAAGTGTCCCAGGCCAGGTTGGATGGGGCTTGGAGCAGCCTGGGACAGTGGGATGTGTCCCTGCCCATGGATCCTCCATAAAGTCTGGGCTAAAGAAAAAGCTCTGTCAAAAGCAGGATTGGAATGAGATGAGCTTTAAGGTCCCTTCCAACCCAAACCAGTCTGTGATCCTGTTAAAACATCATCAAATCTACTTTTCATATAATCACAGACTGGTTTGAGTTGGAAGGGACCTTAGAACTCATCTCATCCCCTTCCTCCTTCTGACAGAGACTGTTTCCTTTAGTCCAGGCTTTATGTAGGGTCCTCAAAGACCCAAACAGCCACCTTAGGACTGGGATTATCTAAGGACACTGCTTTAATTAAATGTAAGCCAAACACTTCCCCCTCCTGACTCTCCTCGAGCCAGAAGTCCTTGCCTATTTTTAATTGGCGGGGTTTTATTTTGATTTTTATTTTCTTTTCATGATGTATCCTTGGAGTAATTCCTTCAGATAGGAAATCTTTTTAACAAACATCTTCTCCAACGACTCTTGGATTACTGGCTCCATGTCCATAAATAGCTTTCCTCCATAACATCCCCTCAGATATGGTTTAACAGGGGGAGATGCTGATTTATGGCAGCGTTAAGCACGCACGTGAACTTACATTTGAGACTGATAAATCCGAGGCTTTAATATGCACATGCATCATTTTTATGTTTCTCTTACAAAGAGGCTTTGAGTTGTGTGCACATTAGAAAATTACCCTGTGAGGAATGCCTGGAGGCTGCAATGGGAGCTGCTGAGGGGGCCTGAAATGTGCCTTCTCTGGAATCCTTGGGTGCACGTTTGCTCTGGGAGCAGTGTCAGATTTATGAGATCCTGAGCTATTCATTTTCATGGCTCTGGAGAACTCAGGCTGTGAGGGATAACTGTGGAAGCAGTTGTTCCTTTGCAGCTTTAACTGCTTTTTTTAATGGCTGAGTTTTATTGCTGTTGTAATTAGTAGATTAGGAGTTTGGGTTTTTCTTTTTTTTCTTTTTTCTTTTTTTTTTTTTTTTTTTTTTTTTTTTTTTTTTTTTTGTTTGTTTGTTTGTTTGTTTTTGGTTTTGTTTTCTTTTAATGATTTTAGGTTGGTTTTCCTCCATGTTTTCAGCCTGGTTTCTGAAGGCAGCAAGGCTGGCAAGCTCTCCCACAACCTTTGCTAACCTGGGGCTTATTTCAGCCAACATTTGGGGGTGCAGACGATGTCTTGGACAGAAAGTGCTTGCAGGACTCATGAAGATCTCCAACTGAGGAGAGGAGGAACACCCATCACTGCTGCCAGAAAGGGCAAGGGAGTCAGGATTGGGCCCTGGCTGCCCTTCCCAGGCAGAATCATCATCCTGCTGCTGGATTTCCATGGGAGGCACTGGGGTGGTAACAAACACAAAGTCTCCTCCCTTCAGCTCCCAGAAGAGCTGCAGGTCATGGTGATGGGGAGAGCGGTTTGGGTGTATGAGAAGGTGGTGGGTAGAGGTGATTGTGTGTTCTAAGTGCAGCCACGCTCAGCCCATCCCTCTTCTCCCCTCTGAAACTTGTCCAAGGCCAGGTTGGACAGGGCTTGGAGCAAGATGGTTCGTGGGAGGTGTCCCTGCCCTTGGCAAGGGGTGGAATGAGTGGAGCTTTACAGTCCCTTCCAACCCCAACCATTCAGTGATCACTGTAAGACTGGTTCTGGGTGCACATCATGGGGCAAACACCCAGGTCATGCCTTTTTTCAATGAAGGGTAGTTGATGAAAACACCACACTCTGGTCTCAGCCAGATGAACATCTTCCAGCACCAAAAACCTCACTCCAAGCAGGAGCAAAGGGGTTGGTTTCCCTTCCAGCCCCTGAGTGAGGGCACAGACAGACACAAGAGCTCAGGACCTGCAGCTGAGCCTCCCCAGGGAGACATTGAGGAGCCTGTTGACTTTGTCTGGTGCTTCAAACCATCAACTTCATAAACCCTCAGCACCTTGCCAGGGAAAGGAGAGGATAATGAGCTGCAGAAGCAGCAGGAGAAGCAGCAGCAGGAGGGAGAGGAGATTTCTCCATGTGCAGGCAGGTGGGGAGACCCATAACACTGGGATTCCCATTAATGTGCTCAGTGGACATGGCAAGCTGCCTTCTCACTCAAGCAAAGGCCCAGCACACGAGTAACCCTTTTGATGGTGTGTCACAAAAAAACCCATATGGAAAAGGGGATAAAACCCCCTGTTACCTCTGTCAGACCTTTGCTATTAAACAGGAAAAGAACCTGTTACTCTAAAGCCTTCTAGTGAAGAACAATATCCCAGTGACACCGTGGGGCTGGAGGAGGGTGGACAGTCAGACCTGGAGAGTTGGGAGCTGAAAAAATCATCAGGAAGAAGCTGAGATGGGAGAGGCAGGACGAGGAGCTTTTCATCTGTTGCCATTCTTAAAACATAACAAAACCTGACAAAAAAAGCTTCATGTTATTCCTCTTTTTAGGTGGATTCAATCCCAGAATGGTTTGTGTTGGAGGAGACCTTAAAAACCATCCTGTTCCACCCCCTTCCACCAGCCTGGGTTGCTCCAAGCCCGATCCAGCCTGGCCCTGGACACTCGCAGGGATGGGGCTTTTCTGGGATTCAACCTGTGCCAGGGCCTGCCCATCCTCCCAGGGAACATCTCCTTCCTAATTCCAATAAGGAAATATGACATTTCTAGTGCTGCTCCAGGCAACATGGAAGGACCTGAGAAACACCACTGGAACATGCAGCTTTTCAGACCTTTTTCAGAAGGGTATCTTTCCAAAAAGAATTTTGGTGTGGATTTTTTTTTTTTTTTAAACCCCAAGCACTGGGTTCCAGCTCCCAAAATATCCCACGGCTTGTCGTTTGAAGAGGGTTTTGGAAATGAATGGAGCACTGATCACAATTAGTACAAAGCAATTTAAAATTATTTGAAGGGCTTTCAGAACATGAAGTGTTCCAATAATTTGTAATTACTTAACATTTCACCTGCTCTGAATCCCATTTACTTCCCAAATCAAGCCCTTGAAGGGCTTTGAAGTGGCACATTTCAAAATGAACAGGGCGACCTGGAGTAGCTGCTAATTCTGGAAGCACTTCTGGTGCTCCTGCATTACAATGAGGTTTTTTTGGGACGGGTCACTTGAAGATTATCCCCCGAGGCACGTGGTAGAGGCTGAGGTAAGGCATGGGATGGAAGCAGGATGGGTGTCCCATCCCATGGTGGCTCTGCAGAGCTACTCCAAGGGAGGTGATGTGAGTTGAACCTGTGGGAAGTGATGGAAAGCCACCAGAAAAGAGCAGTGACTTGTCAGAGCAGTGGAGAAGGGTTCTTCCTGCTCCAGGCTCCCACCACCATCAGGAGCAGGATCTGCAGGGCTGGTGGGCAAAGCTGTGCTCGTCAATTTGGGCAGAGCAACTCCATGAGGTCTTGGGTGAAACCAAACTCCATGGGCTGGCCTTGGAAGCCTGGCTTGCACCTCTGGGATCTCTTTGCTGCTTCCTGCTCCCATTTCTGTTTGTCCTGGGGGCACGTGAGAGCAGGACTTGTACAGGGGGTTTGTCTTGAGGAGCTTCCACTATTGCTGAGCCTAATCAGGGGTGCAGCCCCCTGGATGCTGTCAGTTGTCACACAGAGATGCTTTACAGATGTGCTGGTTTAGAGTTCAACCGGCAGGAGAAATGAATCCAACTCAGAATGGGATTGCAAGTCAGAATAACAGTTTAATAAAAAAGGTCACAAAATAAACTGAGACAGAAGGAAAAAAATTCGTTTGTGCCACAAAACCAGCTGTGCAGCCCAGCCCAGCGGGGCACGAGCAGGATGGAGCTCACCAACCCCTGTGCTGAGCACCACGTGGGCCCCCTGAGTTCAAAGCAAAAAGAAAGGAAGGAACCTGCTGGTGACAATGATGGTGGCAGTCTGGTGGCAGTCCCAGTCCGGGGGAGGCTCTGCTCCTCCTCTGGATCTGACCAGAGATCCCAGTCCCAAAACCCCAAGCTTATCTTTGCTTGGGCTCAGATGGGAACGCCCAGTCCCTCCCCCAGGGTGGGGAGTTTCACAAGGGGTGATTTATTCTGTGAGGTCAATCAGGGCATATTTTTGGCCTCCCTGCTGGCCCCTGAGCAGACATGACCCCTCAGGTGGGTGTGAAGGTCCTGGTGGCTCCCTGGAGGGGAGTTCTCATACCTGAGTCACTGGTGTGAAGACAGGAGCACCTCCCTATCCCACAGGAGTTCCAAAACACCCCTGTGTGCCCTGAGGGGTGGGGTGTGCCCTGGGCAGCTGCTGCCAATGGTCCATGGGGAGCAGTTGATGAGAAACATGACCCAGAGGGTGTAGAACACACCCCCACCCAGTGCCAAACTGATCCTGGCGACTCCAACCAGGACAACAGACCAAGCTCATCCTCCTGTGGCACAGCAAGGTCCTTCCTGCTGCACACAGTGTGGGGAGCCCCCAGATTTCACCTTCCCCTTCAGAGCTGGCCTAAGGCAGCAGGAAAACTTGGCTGGAGTCAGGAGAAGACCTTAAACCTCAGGACATGGGAGACAACCAAACAAATATCCCCCAAGGGGATGAGGAATCATAGTCTCACAAAACTCCCTTGTGAAATACCTTCTCTGGGATGTTTGGATTGGGAAGGGGGAATTTTATGTCAGACTGGGCCCAGCCTTCATGGAAGGTGCTGTTTCCAGAGTGTCTCTGCAGAGATGTTTTGGCAGCAAGTCTAACAAAGGAAAGGTCGTTTGGTTTAATTTTCTCCTCCAGGATCAGCCACAGTAAAAACAAAAGTTTCAGGTGACACCTGTGCACACCTGGCCACCAGCTGGGAGGGGGACGGGCCAGCAAACCAGCCAAACCACAGCTGGTGGCCAGGAGGATGCTCTGCTTTCCCTCCCCTGGTAATCAATGCAGAAGGAGTTTGACTGGGTGTCTGCACTCCTAAAAGTGAACAAAAACACTCCTTCCTTTCACCTCGAAGGCAAACAGAACCTTAGAGATACACAAAGAACAAAGGCTGGGGGGGAAAATGATCCTGCAAGGGCTTGAAATGAAGGGGGTGGATTTCAGAGCCAGGCAGCCCTGAGGGGGTTAATGACAGTGTTGCTAATTGGGGAGAGCTGCAATAAAAAGGTACCTGCAGAGAGGGGCAGTTCTAGAATGTGTGGGCAGAGGGATGATGGGGAGGCAGGAGGAGGCTCTGACAGTGAATTCAGCTCATGGGTAAAACCTTTCTGTGACCTGAGGATGTCTCCAGATCCCCCTTGATTGGAAGGGAAGCTCCTCTCTAGCCCACGGGGTGGGGTGAGCAGTGGGTGCAGGGCCATATCCGTGGGGGAGAATCAGTCACCCCTGAACCACCACCCACAGCAACACCTCCCCAGCAGAGCTGGCACTGATGGCAGGAGACACAGCACCAAGGAAAAGGGAGCACACATCCTAAAATCTTCTGAAGGGGATAAACTGAGGAGAGGAGGGTTGGCAAGTCTCTGCTGCCCCACTGCACTGGGCTGATTGAGTGGTGGCTCTTCAGCCTCAAAGGGCCTTCTGGGGAGAAATTCTTGCATCACAAATTATTCTTAGCAAAACCTCACACAAGAGAAAGGAATCCATGTTTGTAGAAAAGAAAAAATATTCTTTTTTTTTTTTTTATCCAGCCAAATTTCAGAATTAGAGAAGAATTAATGTCTTCTGGTGGGCTTTACCATCTTGTCTTTCTCAAGCTTGTCTGGACTCAGCATTCCAACAGCAGCTCAGAGGTGTCAGAGAGTGCCTTATGTCCTCTATTCCCTCACAAGTTTGCTGGGGAAAGAGGACCTTCTCCCTTTTTAAAGTGTGCCTGGTGCTTTAAAAGCTCTGGGTTGAGAAAGGGCACTTTTGGGAACACCCTGCTATGGATCCCTTGTAGTCATTAGAGCCTCTCAGTGGCCCAGAAGGGAAAATCAGCTCTGGGTACATTTGGGTGGCAGAAATAACCCAGTGTTGGGGCCATCTGGGCAAAGATGGCATTGTGCAGAGCTGTCACCATGGGGCCAGGCTGCACCAGGGCCATGGGTCTCTTCTCCTCTTCATGGTGGAGCTCAGGCAACAGTCCCTTGACTCGCCCCTGCTGGCGCTGAGGCTTTGGCAGGGCTGGGAGCTGAGGGATGTGACATTGCACTCACTCCCCAGGAGTGATTTTGGGTGGTCCTTGGTGAAGAAACAGGGATGTGAAGTGGAGCAAAAGCAGCAGGTGTTTAAAACAAATGAAGTGTTCAAGGTCAGGCTGGATGGGGCTTGGAGCCACCTGGTCTAGTGGAAGGTGCCCTTAAACCATTTTCATTATTCATTCACTCCCTTCACCCCAAATGAAAATGCTTTATCCTTGTGCTGAATTTGATTTCATAGAGTCACTGAGTGCTTTGGGTTGGAAGGGACTTAAAGATTCTCTCACTCCAACCCCCTGCCTTGGGCAGGGACACCTTCCACTAGCCCAGGTTGCTCCAAGCCCCATCCAACCCAGCCTTGGAAACTTCCTGTTTTATTATTCCCAGGTTTTGAAGCTGTTTCTCTCTGAAGAGCCTTCGAAGAGGCTCTTGAGCCTCCTATAAAGTTTGGTTGGAAAACCAAGTTGCTCACAGCCCTGAAGAGCCCATGTTGCTCCCAGGTTACACCCACCTTGGTATGAGGAAATGTGAGTTTCTCAGCACAAACCCCCAAATCGATTGAATAAACAAGGAAACAGGTCCCTGAGTGGGGCTCTTGGGGCTGAGAACGTGCTGAGCAGCTCAGCAAACATGGTGTGAGCTGAGGGCTGGGCCAGTAAATCCTGGGCAGCCAAACCTCCTCCATCCCCACTGCAGCAAAACCCCTCCATCCCCACCCCAAAAACCCTCCTCCATCTCCACCCCAACAAACACCCCAATCCTACCCCAACAAACCCCCTCCTCCATTCCCACCCCAGAAAACCCCCTCCATCCCACCCTGACAAACCCCCTCTATCCCACCCCAACAAACCCACTCCTCCATCCCATCCCAACAAACCCCCTTCTCCATCCCCACCCCAACAAACCTCTCCCCTCCCTCCCAGCCCTAATCCAAGGGATTTAATGAGTCTGAGGAGAACGGGCAAATATTTACACTGATGAGCTCAAGTGGGCAAATAAACGAGGCTTTTAACAAATGAAGCAAACACAGCAAGGGCTGTGATTCAAAGGCGAGTTTGGACTTGGGGTCTGGGTCTCCAAAGTTTCCCTTTTCCTTTGGCAAACCGTGTTCCTTGTCAGAGCACCAGGAGCAGGGACATGGAATTTAGTCCGTGCAAACACGGGTGGTATTTGCTATCCTAAACTAGGCGTGGAGAAAGAAAGGGGTTCTCATCAGGTCTGCAGCCACAGGAGGTTCATTTTCGCCTCTTTGGCAAGCCGGGATCGACCTCCCAATCCTTGTGCTGCGCATTTCAGCCGCCCGGAACCTCGTCCCCATGAGCCCTTTGTGACAAATAACACTACAAGTCCCCGCGAAGCCTCAAAAAACCTCCCCCGAGCTCAACCTTTGTGCCGGCTCTGGGGACAGCGCGGGGGTTGCGGCTGCAGAGCGGGGTCTGCGCTGCCGCGGGGGACGCGGAGCCGACTCGGAGCATCACAACCTTCCCCAGGGGGTCCTGCGACATAAATCCCATTCCCGGCCGCTCCCGGGGAGAGGCAGATGCTCCGGCAATTAAGGAACAGGCATCCCAGGAGAGGCTCCGTGGCGCTGAGCCGGAGGTGGGAATGCGCTCGCAGGGGAGAATTCGGAGGAGCATCCCACCCGCACCCCGGCACGGCTGCCCCTGTGCTCCTGCCTCGGGGGATGAGGCATCTCATGGCCCCGGCACCCTGCAGGTCCCTGCCTGCTGTTTGCGATGCCTCCAGACCTTCATTTTTTGGGAGGCTGCCACCCCCCGAACCCTCTGTGTGGCTCTCTTGGGGTCTGCGGCCGCACTCCGGCGTGGGGACTTAAAGGGGTTCTCCTTGGCTGGCAGGTGGCCCCTCGTTGCAGAGGTTTGGGAGGGGGTGAGTCTCAAATCCTAAAAGCCCTAAAAGGCATTTTAGGGGACTGCCCTAAATTGCACAGGCTATTGCAGCTGGTTGTCAGCAGGAAAGCTGGAATATCCTGCAGGAACACAGCCCTGCCGGGGAGCCCGAGGAGTGGCTGGGCAGTGATTTGGTGTCAGATTTTGGGGGCCAAGCCCCAGCTAAGTAACAGTTTAGTCAAGAAAGGGGTTCCTCGAGGCTCTGTCGTGCTTTCCCCGGGCAGCGCCCAGGCTCCCCCGAGGCAGCTGCTCCGGGCACAGCATCCTCCGGCAGCCCAGGAGTGGGAACTATCGATTAATGGGCATCAGAGGCTCATTTAAACAGATGGGCTTTTAGGAGTGAATTAGAGGAAGTGTGCAACTAGAAAAGCATGAAAAATGTATGTGATTCCTCAGGCTAATCATGGCAATAATGCATGTTTACTGACAAGGTTTTCTTCACGTAAAGAGCAACTCCCATTTATCCAATTTATCCACTTATCTGGGGAGCAGATACCACGGGAAGCAGCGACTCAGAGGCAAGTCCACAGCCATAAATCAGCATTTTTTTCCACAGAGCAAATGCAAGGACAGGCCTCAGCACAACAGCTTTGCACCTCCAGTAGAAATTACTCAATTATGGAGGCTGAGAGGACACCAGCACAAGGTGCTGAATTTCAGTCAGGGTCCTTCTTCATTTGCCAGCACCAGGCTCTGAGTTAAAAATATGAGCTTTGCTGTGCTCTAACCACACTCCAGCTGAGCATCCCCATTGCTTATAGGAAATGACTGTATATTCCTATTACTCCTCATGATATCCCTCACAATCAAATCACTTCTCATTCTCCTCTCCAGGCTAAACAACTTCAGAGACTGTGATGCCTCTCTGCATCATATTGTTCTGGATAATTATTTCTTGTCTCGCCTCAAAAAAAAAATAACAAAGAGAAAGGCAGCAAGAGAGTGGGGGAAGAAAGAAAAAGAATTTTAGAAACCCACAAAAATTCGATGTGGTGGGAAAGTATTTACTTTCTTGGCATGAAAGGACATCCACTGCACTTGAATAGTTTTATGTCCAGCTGAGAAAGTGAGTTTTGCTTGTAATTAAATGTTTAGACAGAGCCTGCATCCAGGTTTGTCTTCCAGGAATGGAAAGGCAATTAATGACTTTCATCAGTGCAAGGGATGGAACCAGAGGATTTTTAAGGTCCTTTCCCACCCAAACCTTTCTATGATCAATGACATTTGTCTTCTTCTTGCAAGTCCACTTGGGAGAAGAGCAGGCAGTTATGAGGGGGAGGAACCTGTTTGGGTCAAAAGGATGCCTTTTTAGGGACATGGATTTCCACTCCCAGCCTACTGGTGATCTGTATTTATTTGGAAGAGTCATTAATGGGTGATGGGGAAGGCAGAACCAGGATGGGAGCTGCATTCAAAAGCCTGTTTGTTATTTCAGCAGGATGAGAAACACCTCGATGGATTGATTTCTCTTAGAAAGAGAGAAAACTAATCCTTCACTTCTTGTCTGCAATGGTGGTGCCCATTGCTGTTGGAGAGAGCCAACAAGCTGCTCTCCTCATTGGTTTTCATTACGAATTCTCTTCTGGAAGTGGAGCTGGAAATGTTTGCCCACAGCAGTGTCGGGGTGACCTCAGATCTGTGCCCCCCACCCCCATCTGTCCTTCGGGTGCCCTTTGCTCAAAAATCTGGCTACAACTTCCTTCACATTATTTAGGTGACCATTCTTTACATCCTCCTCTCCCAAATTTTTTCCTACTGCTGGCATTGCAGAGCACGTGTGGGTGGACAGCCCATGTTTGCTGGGGAGCCTCCTGGCAGTCCCTGAGCCTCCTAAACCAAACACAGGGTTCAACATCTTCATGAATGACTGGGAGGCAGGACTGGAAGGGATTCTGAGCAAGTTGGGAGGTGACCCAAAACTGGGAGGAGCTGTTGATTCCCTGGAAGGCAGGGAGGTCCTGCAGAGAGACCTGGACAAGTGAGAGGGCTGAAAGGTCACCAGACACATGAAGTTCTACAAGGGGAAGTGCCAGATCTGCCTCTGGGATGGGACAGCCCTGGATGGATGTACAGACTGGGAATGAGATGCTGGAAAGCAGTACCAGAAAAGGGACCTGGGGGTCCTGGTGGGTGGCCAGTTGACCANCAGCCTCTCTGATTTAACAAGCCACATTTCCCTCTCAGACGTGCTCCTGGGCAGTGTTTGCACATCAGCATCTCGTTAATGTTCCCAAAGTGGCAGACTTGCCAGATGTGTGATGGAGAGAGCTCCTGCTAGAAGCTCCAGCTTCCCTCCAGGACGCTGTGTTGGCCCCAGGGGTGGGATGTGTCAGCTCTGTGAACAAGTGCCACCAAAACACTTGGTAGCCTGTCTGGGACATGAGCAGATCCAGGTCCTGGAGCACAGGAAAACCTTTGCAGTGAGGAGAAAATTCCCTTCCTCAGGGATGACCTGCTGAGAGCTTATGGATGTGCAGTGGGTGGATTAGAGCAGCTGCCTGGGGAACAAGAGATCTGAGCAGACATCACGAACCCACATCACTGATCTCCCAGCACAAGTTCTGGGACAGGACTTACTTGAAGATGATGAGCCAGAAGGGTTTGGGAGCTGGAGATTGCTGCTGTATGAAGACAGTTTCTGGAATGGGTTGGGTGATTCGCCTTGGAAGAGCTTCTCTTGCATCTCATTGCAAGAGCCTGGATAGCTGCTCATTATATATGATATATGATACATATTGACATATTTGAGATGTTGTATATTTTATATATTAGTGTAAGAGTGTGACCAGCAGGGTGAGGGAGGTGATTCTGCCCCTCTGCTCTGCTCAGGTGAGACCCCACCTGCAGTTCTGGGGCCCCCAACAGCAGAAGGACATGGAGCTGCTGGAGCAAATCCAGAGGAGGCCCTGGAGCTGCCCCAGGGCTGCAGCCCCTCTGCTCTGGAGCCAGGCTGGGAGAGCTTGGGGGTTCACCTGGAGAAGAGAAGGCTCCAGGGAGACCTGAAAGTCTCTTTCAGTGCCTAAAGAGGCTCCAGGAGAGCTGGAGAGGGACTTGGAACAAGGGATGGAGGGACAGGACACAGGGAATGGCTTCCCACTGCCAGAGGGCTGGGATAGATGGGATACTGGGAAGAAATTCTTCCCAGTGAGGGTGGGCAGGCCCTGGCACAGGTTGAATCCCAGAGAAGCTGTGGCTGCCCCATCCCTTAAAGTGTCCAAGGCCAGGCCAGACAGGGCTTGGAGTCTCATTCTGCCTCCTCCATCTCACCCTTCCCAGTCCTGTCCCAGTGCTACACCATCATCCTCCCACTCTCCCTCCCTCCTTCTCATTCCTTCTTTGCTTTTCTCCTTTGGTCAGAGCCCAGGTTCTGAGGTTTCACCTTCCATTCACCAACAAATACCCCCAGGGATGGTGCAAACTGGCTTTTCCAGGAGCTGTGCCCTTGGTCTAAGTCTGGATGCATCTCCAAGAGGTCACCATTGGCCTCAGCTGCTCTGCCTGGGAGCACAGGAACTCCTCAAGGTTCTAAAACTCTTTCAGTTGTGAGAGGGGAAAAATAAGAGTTTGCTTACTTGGCTCTTCAAGGAAAGCTGGACTCTGTTAGGCACCCACCCAAGGAAGTTTCAACCCCAGGAATTAAAAACTATCCAAATTACAAACAGGGTTGATTTTTTTGTTTTGTTTTGTGGTTTTTTTGTCATTTTTATTTTTTTTAAGGAAATGTTGTCAGGAGACTGTAAATAGAAGCTGGTTCTTGCTCTGTGTAATAACAAACAGTAATAATTGGATGCCATGTATGTGCCCTCATCTGCTCCTTCTCTCTCAGAAAAAGCATTTAAAATAATTTATAATGAAGACACACTCAGAAACGAAGAACTCTGAATTTATTATTATTATATATTATTCATATAATGACAACACCCAAACTTTTCTCAGCTCAGAGAGGGAGATAAGGCCTCTGGCCCAAAGAGACTTCTAAACACATGGAAATAAGGTTTGCACCTGCCTCCCTGTGTGAGTGTGTGTGTGTGTAATTTTTAAGTATTGCCCAAGAAACTGGGGGGGGAAATTGAATTATACATCAGCTTATTCACCAGTAGCAAAAAAAGCCAGGGCGAGTCTGCACACTCTTGATAACATTTTAATAATTTACAAACTCAAATTTCACCCTGGGAGTGACTTTCATGAGAAGTCAGAAATCCTGTGACTGTAAACACAGCTAGAAGGGAGTGGAAAATCCTGGTGGGCCTCCTGCGTGAGGAGAGGAGGTGGCAGGAGGAGGGGGGGATGTGTGGGGTCTGGAAGTGGGATCCCCTCTGGACAGGACAGGAGGGATGGGACAGAGCCCTTCCAGCCCTGGCCAGTGGATCTCTCAGCAGTGCTCAGAGTCAATCCTCATGTTCCCAAAATCAGTGGGACTCTGAGCAGCCTGCTCTAGAGGGAGGTGCCCCTACCCATGGAGAAGGGCTTGGAACTGGATGTCTTTAAGTTCCCTTCCAACCCGAACTACGCTGTGATTGGTTCTGTAAAACAGGCAAATCCCTCCCCACATTCCCTTGGATATCCAGGATTTCCCCGTGGTGCAGCACCAAGATTTCACCTTCTGTGGTGCTTTCCACTCTCCTCAGCACAGCAGGAGCAGCCAGTGGCATGGAAATGCTGCCTTGGGTGTCTGTGCAAGCAGGATTTGCTGCACCCACAAGGTCTGGAGGACCCAAAACTGCTTGTGGGAGCCACATCTGGATGGGGTTGAGTGGCAGGAGTTTGTCTGTCCGTGCCATGTCCCCCAGTGGCTGTCACAGGGAGAAGGAGGCAGCGATCCAGAGTCACTGAGATGCCCACGGGGGGGTTTTGATGGACCCCACAAGAGAACACTTGTGTTCCAGAGCACCTGGAGGGCTGTGCTCCACCCACCCCACCCCAGACCTGCTCCCTGTCGGCCCATGTGGGCACAGAGCTGGAATTTTGGGAATACCACTGTTAGGATTTCATATGTTTCTAGATTTTTATACAGCTCTATAGTTTCTTCCATCCTGAAGTAGCAGCTGGCAGCTTCTGACCTCTGTGACACATGCCTGGATCCCTGTGTCATGGGGAAAACCATAGATAGAACATCTTGCCTGAAACTCATGGACCAACAGCAGGATAATAAGATATCATTTTAGTCAAAACAAGAAAGAAGGCCCAGAAACATTGGAGAAGCTCCAGAAAGAAGACGTGATCTGAAAAAGATGAAGATGATAAAGTACGAGGGGTCCTGAGACCTCCAGCTCAACTTCGGAGAAGGTGTTTTAGGGGGAGGACCTGGAGATGTTTCTGGGGATGGAGATTTATCAGATTGGGTGCAACCTTTAGATAGGATAATTAAGTAGTGTTATAAAATGACTAAGACCCCTATGGTAGAGAAGCAGTGAAGCTCAGCTCAGCTCATCTCCAGTGTGTCTCTGCACTGGAGGGGGCTCCCCCCTCTTCCCTTGGCGAGCCATGAAGAACCTCCAGTCCTGCTTGAAGAACACGAGGATGGCATTGGGGGATGGAATTGTATTCATGCTATACTTTGGAACCCTAAAACCCTGTAAGGAAAGAAGTCCTCTCTACCTTACCCAGAAAATACTGCCTTGGAAAGTTTGTCCATGAAACCTCCAGCCCCACCCAGCCCATGGGACGGTCAGTGCCAGGTGACACTGGTGCTGTGGGACAAGCTCGGGTACCACCAGCTGGAAGGGCCTCCACGGGGGTGGGTCGTGGCTTTCCCACGTTGCTGAGAGATCTGATGCCAGCAGGGAAGAGCGGGCAAAGTGCGAGTGCCCTCCTGCAGCTGCCACAGCCCCTGCAGTGTGGGGACAGGGTGGGAATGTGAAATGGGATTCTTCATCTTCATCTTCATCTTCATCATCATCATCATCATCATCATCATCATCATCATCATCATCATCATCATGCTGGGCTTGGTAAACGAAGCTTTGGGAAGGGCTCTCCTCACGCTCGCTGCAAGCACTGGTGGCGTGCCCTGGTTATGGCAGCCAGGCCCAGTTTGTCACTGGGTGGGTGTGTGTTCTACACCCTCCGTGCCATTTCTCATCAACTGCTCCCCATGGCCCATTTGGGCAGCAGCTGCCCAGGGCACACCCCACCCCTCAGGATACAAACTGGGTGTTTGGGAATAAGGAAGTGTTCCTGTCTTCACACCAATGACTCAGGTGTCAGAACTCCCCTCTGGGGAGCCACCAGCACCTTCACACCCACCTGAGGGGTCATGTCTGCTCAGGGGCCAGCAGGGAGGCCAAAAATATGCCCTGATTGACCTCACAGAGTAAATCACCCACTGGGAAACTCCCCACCCTGGGGGAGGGACTGGGCGTTCCCATCTGAGCCCAAGCAGAGATCAGCTTGGGGGTTTGGGACTGGGAGCTCTGGTCAGATCCAGGGGAGTACCAGAGCCCTGACCAGACTGAGACTGCCACTGGACTGCAACCATCATTGTCACCAGCATGTTTCTTCCTTTCTTTTCACTTTGAACTTGGAGGGGGCCCACGTGGTGCTCAGCACAGGGGTTGGTGAGCTCCATCCTGCTCGTGCCCCGCTGTGCTGGGCTGCACATCTGGTGTTTTTCTGGCACAAAGGAATTTTCCTTGTGTCTCAGTGTATTTTGTGATCTTTTATTAAATTGTTCTTCTGACTTGCAATCCCATTCTGAGTTGGATTCATTTCTCCTGCCGGTTTAACTCTAAACCAGCACACGTGTCCACTGCGGGCAGTGGGAGTGAGACCTCCCCTTGGTGCCCATCACCCCCTCTGCCTCTGTGTGGGTTCCACCCCTGGGTTTATTTTGTTGCTCAGCAGGACTTGGGGAGAGTTTCCAGCTTGTCTTGGATGGATGTGCTGGCAGGTGGATCAGGGGACCCGGGCAGGCTCTGGGGGATGCGGCAGTAGGGTTTGAAACCCAGCTGGTGGCACAGCCAGGGCACGGGGACACCAAAAGCTGAGTGAAGAGAGGCACCTGATCACCTGCCAAAGAGCAACCAGATCACCCACATCTCCCACAATCTCCATCTCTGCCTCTGAGCGCTGGCAGTGGGTGTTGCTGCCTGGAGAAGGCTTTGTCCTATAGTCCCTCCTACAAAAGCCACCTTGGAAGCTGTGCCCTCTTTTCAAGGTTTCCAGAGCCTTTCTCCTTCCCCATTAAAATGGGAAGTGGTCACACTGGAAACTGCCCATCCTCCCTGCTTGGCACCTCCTCCTGTCTCCTCTTGGAGCATCCCAGGAGTGTTTCCAGGCACACAAGGAGATGGACAGGTTCATGTCTAGTGGAACCTGTTGTCCCACAATTTATCTACTCAAGAAGGCCATGGAAAAGCATCCCCCGGGCAAGATTCCTGGGGCACAGGGGTGGTCTGAGCTGGAGCACCAAAACCCAACAGCCTGAGGAGAAAACAACACATTCCAAAGAATTTATTAGTGATGAGGTTATTAATAAAATCCCCCTCAGTGGCGATGGCTGTGGCTTCCTTGTTTGGCCCTGTGGAAAGGCTGTTGGCTGCATCCATGGAGAGTGGACTTTGCATGCTGTTCCCTGCTCCGGTTCGGCTCAGGGATGTCGGGAATTCGGGCTCGGGAAGCCACTAGGTGTCAGGGTTGCTCCGTCGCAGCCGTGACACCGCCAGATGTGGCACAGCTGGTGTGGCCCGGCGGTGCCCTGTGTGTCCCTCCCCCACCGCAGACCAGGGCGAGGTGAGACACGGGAGCTGTGAGTCGTGCCAGGACCAGGGAGAACCCAGAAGAAAGCGGGATGAAGGCTCTGCCCGTCGCTTGCAGACTGTTCCTTCTCTGCCTCTTGGAGCACAGCCACGGTTTGGTTTGCCCAGGTGTCATAGGTTTCTGTAGCTGAATTTTAGTAGAAAAGGGGCTACCCAGGGTGGCTGCTGTTAGAAGCTGCCAGAGGCTTCCCCCGTCCTGTGGAGCCAAGGACAGCCAGGGCCAGGAGGGACCTCCTGCTGGTGGAGCCAATTAAGTCTAGCCAATTAAGAATCGCAGTCACAGCTCTGGGATAACATAGTTAAGGATTTAGGAGTGTGGGGCAGTTGGAAATTCCAGCCATGGGATAACAACACAGAGACCAAGCAGGAAGAGAAGGAGGGACCACACACTGGAGCAGGAGGGGAAGGACTAAAAGTTATTCCCCCCTGCAGCCCCTGGAGGAGCAGGTGGATGCAGAAGGAGTTGTTGCCGTGTGGGAGGCCCAGGATGGAGCGAGATCCTGGAAGAGACTCATGGCCATGACTCCTGGAGAAGGAGCCCCACCTGGAGCAGGTTTTGCCCCCAGTAGAAGTGTTGTCCAGGGGGTGGACTCACGTCGGAGAGTTTATTGAGGACTGTCCCCCATGGGAGGGACCCCAGGGGAGCAGGGGAAGGACTCAGAGCTGTGGCCCCCCTGCAGCCCGTGGGCAGGACCGTGGGGGAGCAGGTTGTCCCCCTGCAGCCCACGGAGCCCATCGGGGGGCAGAGACCCGACTGCCCCCCATGGAGTGACCCCCAGGACAAGAGCAATGGCAGCAACAACACCCACCTGCAAACCCCCATTCCCTGCTCTCTGGAACTGCTGGGAAGAGGGAGGAGTGGGAGGAGAAAGGTGTTCTTGAGGCTGATTTATTTCTTACTTTTTAGTTTTATCACTTTTAATTTTAGTTCTTATCTTGTTAGTAATAAATTTCAGTATTTAGCCCCTCTGAGTTTGCGTTGCCATTATCTCTCAGCTGTTTTTTTGCTTTTTCTCTTTTTCCTTTCCCTCTGGGAAAGGGTGGGGGGGCTGGAGGTTTGGGTGGACACGGGGTGAGAATCCCCACACCAGGGAACTTCAGATAAATTGCAGGAAAAACATGTCCCCAGAGCCAAAAGTACCTTACAGATGGGTTGCTGGGGGTCATCCAGCCAGGAGTGTGACTGCACAGCCCAGGTGGGTTTGGGTGAGCTGCTGGAGTCATGGCAAGCCAGGCCCTGAATCCCCCATTCTTGTGTTTCCCACGAGTGTGGCCAACAGTGACTCCTCAGCCCCCTGTTCTGCTGCTCAGCTGCAAACACCTTTTGAGGCAGCATCATTTAGTCCCTACAGTCATCCCCTTCTTTGCTTGAAAGCCTCAGCACCGAAATCCACTGATCTGGGGGCAAAAAGAGTGAGAAATAGTTCTGATTTTTACAGAAAGTCTGAAAAAGTTTGGATTTTTACAAAGAACTCAATGTTTTCTTAAAATTAAAATAATTTTGGTGAAACTGCCCAATTTTCTGAGGCACGACAGTTGTTTTATTGCATCTGATTTCATCTCATAAATAAGGATTATCAACAGCTCATTTTAATGTGTTGAGGCTAAGTGGAGTTGTTTCATTATAAAGAGGAGGATGCAGAAGCAGCAGCTCAAATGATGAAGATTTTTTTTTCCCCTGTGGAAGCACCTTCACTGTTCACTGCATTGAAATTATGAAATCCAACACAGAAAGGACATGGAGCTGCTGGAGAGAGTCCAGAGGAGGCACCAGGATGGGCAGAGGATGGAGCAGCTCTGCTGGGAGGAAAGGCTGGGAGAGCTGGGATTGTCCAGCCTGGAGAAGAGAAGCTTTGGGGTGACCTCATTGTGACTTTGAAGTACCAGAAGGGGCTACAAGAAACATGGAGAGAGACTATTTCTAGGGGTCTGGAGTGCCAGGACAAGTGGGAATGGGTTCCCACTGCCAGAGGGCAGGGATGGATGGGATACTGGGAACAAATTGTTCCCTGTGAGGGTGGGCAGACCCTGGCACAGGTTGCCCAGAGGAGCTGTGGCTGCCCCATCCCTGGAAGTGTCCAAGGCCAGGTTGGACAGGACCTGGAGCAACCTGGGCTGGTGGAAGGTGTCCCTGCCCATGGCAAGGGGTGGCATTGAATGATCTTTAAGTTCCCTTCCAACCCAAACCATTCCGGGGCCCTGTGAAAGAACAGATGTGTGCAAATCCAAGCTTTGGTAGGTCAGATGCTCAGCGAGTTGTTGTTGCCTTTGCTCCTCAGTGGGTACTGTAAAATGTGGTACCAGACCTTCAGTCTTTCCTGCTCCACCTTAAGACTCCTCCTGAGCTCTGGAAAAACTGTAGCAAACTTGGGGTATTGAGCTCCATATCCCTTCCAAAACCCATCTCAGCCACACTCCGGGCTCCTGGTTACCTGTTTAATGCCTGAGCTTTTCTCATCTTGGAATATTCTGGGGCTGAGCCACTTTCTGTGGTGAGAAGTCTCACGAACTAATTATGCCATATATGAAAATTTATTTTCCTTTATCAGGTTGAATTTTCTGCCTTTATGGGAAAGCAGGTTATTTATTAGGGGAAAGAAATAACTTGAGGGCTTTTGATAGTTATGGCTTCTAAAATCATCTTCTCACTGAAGGAATCAACAATTAAAGCTGGCTTGGAGTTACATCACTACCAAGGCATGATAGATATGCAATTTCATAGTTTTCATTACAGAAAATAGGCAGCAAAGTACATCAATAAACTATATAATATGAAGGGAGACTGATAAAAGCCTGCTATTAGATTCATTAGTGCTAATCAGGAGGGAAGCATCGATGGGGACTCGTTGATAAGACTCAGAGAAGCTCTTTCTTGGGGTGAATGATTTTCAGTGCTGTGGGAGCACTGAAAAGAGGCTGAAAGCAAATGTCAAACCTGCCTCATTCCTTGGGCACTGCCACTAAAGGAAGGGGAAAACCCTTAGATGAGCTCATACAATTAACAGTTTTATCACTTATGAGGGCAAAGGAGAGCAGGATGAGGTGGTGAAGGGACAGGGAGGAGTGGAGGTCTGGGGGAATAATTCTAGTGGGAATGTGATGGACACTGGTCTGCATTTCCCAGTATGGCTCATGGGGGAGAAAACTGGGGGGGTTGGGGATGCAGCTGATGCCTAAAATTTTGTCTTCAAGTTGTCTTGCAGGTGTCTCTGCAAAACACCCTGACCTTCAGAAAGCTTAAGAATATATGAGAAAATTATTTTAGTGACTCCTAACACCACTTAATATGTGAGCAAGAAAGCCTACAGTTCTAAAACTCTCAAGATCTACAAAATACACATCAAACCTTTAGGCATCACAGCCAAAGGTGAAGGAAATGCTGGGACCTCCTGGCACACAGAGGAAAGGGGAGGTCAGGAAAACAACCCCTGTAGATGCAATGAGGTTTCTCTGAGTGGAACCCAATCCAACAAATTCCTTCTCATCTGAGAACCCCCGACCTTGGTTAGCTTGGTTACAGCTACTGAAGAGGTCATAGAAAACAACTGTGGGCACCAACCACGCCAGAGTGATTGGGAGGAGGAGGGGAAGGCAGTAAATGTGGGTTTATTCCAAATTCACAAGTTGGGGAAACCCAGGAAGTTTGTGAGAAACTTGCTGGACAACTCGGGGATCTGGAAGTTAAGGAGGCAGCCTGGAAGTTGGCTGACAGGGAAAATATGGTGCAAAAAGTTCCAACTGTGGCAGGGTGACTAAAGGTGTCTTAGGAGTGAGGTGAGAACCTTGCAGAAAGGAGAAAGGAGCAGAAAGGGTGGAAAAAAAGACTGATCATCCAAAAAAAAGCTGTGACATAGAGGTCAGAAAACGTGGAGAGAATGAAAATGGTGAAATTCAAACTTAGCTGGAACTCACAAAAAAATATTAAAACCTCTGACAAAAGGCTGTCCCCAGAGCCTCATTTCTGCCTTGTTCTCTCCTTGTGTAGCTAAAGATTGGAGCTAATCTAGGGAGGACCAAACTGAAAATGAATGTGTTTCCAGGGATTCTGCTGCAGGATGAAGTGGAGGCAGAGGAGCTGCAGGGCGAGGAAAGGAGCTGGATGCAGAAAAACGTCAGCTGAGGGGCTGAGGGTGGGAGAGGGGAGTGGGACAGCAGGACCAGCCTCCATCCTGAGCCCTGAGATCCTCCCAGTGGTGCTGCAGATCTCCTGCCAAGGGCTGCATGTCCAGCCCGTGGGGGTATCATCCAGTGGGGGAGCAAAGGCAGAGCCTGGGGGGATGGAAGGGACAAGCAGGAGAGGTGACTGTGCATGGGAAGGAGCAGCAGGGCTGGAAGGAGACAATGCAGGGGTTGAGGAAACGTGAAAAATGGGGGGAAAACAGACCAAAGGTCTGCCCAAGCCAGGATGCCTTCTGAGGGATTCAAAGCAAGGTGGGATTGGGAAAACCACATGGTGACTACTGATGGGGAAGGAGACTCCTACAGGACTATGAGGAAACACTGGGAGTGTCCAGCCTGGAGAGGAAAAGCTTTGGGGGGACCTCACTGTGGCCTTGCAGTGCCTGAGAGAGCAATAAGACAGATGGAGGGAGAGTATTTCCAAGGGTCTGGAGAGACAGGACAAGGGGAATGGCTTCCCACTGCCAGAGGGCAAGGCTAGATGGGATATTGGGAAGGAATTGTTCCCTGGGAGGGTGGGCAGGCCCTGGCACAGGTTGGGCAGAGAAGCTGTGGCTGCCCCATCCCTGGAAGTGTCCAAGGCCAGGCTGGACGGGGCTTGGAGCACCATGAGCTGGTGGAAGGTGTCCCTGCCCGTGGCAGAGGGTGGCACTGAATGATCTTTAAGGTTCCTTCCATCCCAAACCATTCCATGATTCCATGAAGACCCACAAGCTCAGTGGTCACCCACTGGGTGTGATGACCATGAAGGTCACCCACCTCAGCTCAGCTCCTGAGCTCTCTGTTCTTAGGGACAGCTGCTGTGTCTGGCAGAGCCACCACCAGCCTGGGGCTTCCAGAAGACACAGACCTTTGGTATCCCTATATCATGCATAAGGAATCTGACATTCTTCTCTGGAGCCTCACCTTTCCCGACAGCATGAGGCTGAAAATTAAAGCAAGATTTCAGTTGTAGCATCTCAGCAAGACAGATGGAGACTCTTCCATGGGCTTCCACAGTGCCACAGCCCCCAGCAGGGTTCAGGGCTCTGGGCCCACCCTCATCCCTGCCACCTTTCTTGGCAAGAGGCATCGTAGCTGTTTCCCCACCCTACAGACCATGGGCTGGCACTGCCTTGCCTCGTGTCGTCTGGCACCGCCGGGGTTTGGTGTTGGAGCCTGACCACAAGGGCAGATGTTGGCAGAGGCAGAGCAGGTCAGAAGGCACCCAGAGCTCAGGCAGCCTGAGGACAGGTCAGGTCCAGCCCTGTAGGACCGTGCCCAGGCTCAGGACAAACACTGAGCCAGCTCCAACAGCCTCCTTCCCAAGAGATGCTCTAAGCCCGACCACGAGTGCTGACAAACTGAGTGTGGTGGTTCTCACCTGGTGTCCACCCAAACCTCCAGGCCTTCCTTTCCCAGAGGGAAAGAAAAAGGGGAAAAGGCAAAAACCAGCTGAGAGATAATGGCAAAGCAAACTCAGAGCAGCTAAATATTTAAATTCATTACTAACAAGATAAGAACTAAAAGTAAGAAATAAATCAGTCTTAAGAACATCTTTCTCCTCCCACTTCTCCCTCTTTCCAGCAGTTCCAGGGAGCAGGGAATGGGGGTTTGCAGGTGGTTGTTGGTTCTGCCATTGCTCTTGTCCTGTGGGTCACTCCATGGGCTGCAGGGCAGGGAGGGAAATCACTTTTAGTCCTTCCCCCCCACCCCTGCTCCAGTGTGGGGTCCCTCCTTCTCCTCCTCCTGCTCCCACCTTGGTCTCTGTGTTGTCATCCCATGGCTGGAATTCCCAACTGCCCCACACTCCTAAATCCTTAACT
>VXAU01003156.1:3776316-3793367 GCA_013399695.1 Formicarius rufipectus
CCGAAACCAACCAAAACCCCAACCCTTCATTGCCTGTAATACCTAAATGGAAGTTTAATCCCTCTCCCATCCACCATCCCCTCACTGCATTCCTTTTCAAGACGCCTTTTGATTGTTCTGTTTCCTGCTTACTGTGTTTATGATTATTTTAACAGCAAGTGTTGCACGATCCATTTTATACGAAGGTCACTGCTTAGATATTCTCCCGAGATGCTCGACTGGAGCGGCCCTGACTCGTAATGAATTCACCCCAGCCTCTTGCAGGGGCTTCTCTCCGTTTCCAGACGGGGGTCCCGTTGGAATCCCGCATTAGCAGTGCCCGAATAAATGGCATTATCTGCTGAGGGTTGAGCTGCCAGCGGTGCAAAAGCGGCTGTGATGCCGCTGCCGCCGCCGCTGCTCGATCCAGCCGGAGGTGAACGCGCTGCCGATAATTGCCGGCTGTGCCGGAGCACTTGGCTCAGCGGGAGCCAAAGACAGGATAAACGGGAGCCGTCAGGGATCCATCCCTGTGTGTGCCCCCGGCGTTTCCTGGGGGAGCTCCGACAGGGAATTTGCCTTCCTTTCCCCCCAGACATCGCTCCCAGCCCGCCGACCTCAGCGGTGTTTGCTGTCCGTGAATCCCCGCTCCTCCCCACCTCCCCTTTCTCCCTGCTCCATATCCGTGGCACGGGGTTTGTTTTGTCTTCTTGACCCGCCGGCACTGGGTCCCCTCCTGTCCCTGCTCTCCACCTCGGGCTCGTGGTGAGTGGGGTTGAGGTTCTGCCCTTCTAGGAGCTGGAAATCAGGGATGGCATCCACTTGCATTCACTGGACAAGGTGTGATGACCACTGGGGAGCAGGTCTTTCCTGGCTGTGAAGGTCATGGCTACTAAACAAGGATCTAACCTGCCTCCATGGGGTGTGTAATGGATTTGGTGAGGACTTGGACCAACCAGGGAGAAGGAGAAAGGCTGTACCAGCATAATCGCCACTCTAGACCTTGGCAGATCACACATCCATTTCAATGTGAATTAAGTTCAAAGCCAGATAACAGTCCCCCCAAACACCCCCTCAGGCTCCATCTTGGGGGTCTTGTTGTCTCTGTGTAGAATCATGGAATCGTGAAGGTTGGAAAAGCCCTCTAAGATCACAAAGTCCAACCTTTCCCCAGCACTTCGGAGGCCACCACCAACCTGTGTCCCCAGGTGCCTCATCTACATGGCCTTTAAATCCCTCCAGGAATGGTGACTTCACCACTGCCCTGGGCAGCTGTACCAGGGCCTGACCACCCTTTCCATGAACAACTTTTCCCTAAGATCCAACCTAAACCAGCTTTGGTGCAACAGGAGGCTGTTGCCTTTTGTCCTGTAGTTTCTGTGTATTCATGGATTTTTCCTCCCTGATTTGTCTGCTCTGCCCTTGAGTCCAAGTGGCCTCCCAGCAGTCACCATACCCTTTGGCACAGGCGGCATCCAGGAGGTGGATGAAACCCATTCAGGGAAAGCAGCTCCTTGTGTTTGTCTGAACCACCTCCTGCTCCCATCCTTTCTGATCCTCTTATTCCCATGTAGGGAGGAAGGATTATCCAGGGATACCGATGGATTTGCAGCTCAGGTTGCTGTGGAAAACTGTGCACAATCCCTGCCCTGCTCCATCCTTCTTGTTCCTGACTCCAGACAATGGGATGGGAAAGGCCCTGATGGTCTCTCAGGTGTGCTCACCTTCAAGCCTTGTTTGAAACATCTGGATCCAAACTGCCTTTGGGCACTTTTGTGTGCTTTTCCATCTTCCTTTCTTTCTTTCTTCCTAGGAAGTGGACAATGAAGAGCTCTGGGCTTGGTTCCCATCTCCTGGTTGTGATTAGATGCTCAAGAGCTGAGCCTTGGCAGAGGAAGGCACCCCTCCAGCTTTCCCCCCAGCTATTATTGTTTGCTTTAGAGTGGTCTGGGATCCATTAACACAAGGCAAAAAAAAAAAAATCACAGATAATAAAAAACCACAGCTCCTAATGCCTTTTTTATGCAGTCTGGCTTCTATTTCTGCAAAACACAAGCAGAACTACCCTTCCAAAAGTTCCTGGAGAACAAACAAGCACGACTTGTTTGAGCGCACTCCAGAGGCTGGGTGTTTTCATCTGGGGGCATCAGTGACACCCCATTTCCGTGGACAGCCCTCTACTTCTGCTCCTGTCTGGGGCCATCCCTGCACGGCAGTTTGGCCTTTTTAGCAAGTTCTCCTCTTCTGCTGTGCTGCCCCGGACCTCTGGCAGTGTTTCACGGGTCGTTGTCTCCAGGCAGGCTTTTCTCATTTAAAGGCTCAGCGCTGCAGCCACCGCAGTGTAAGTGGGAATTGCAAACAGGGGGAAAGGAGCAGGAGAGACAAAGCCTCGATTTCCCCCGGCCATGCAGGACTTTGTTCTTCCCTGCAAGGCAACCCGGGTGCGTGGTCAGGAGGGTGGGAGGACTTGGTGGTCCTTCCCTGTCCCAAAGAGGAGATGTCCACAGGTACAAGCAGAAGGGAGAAGCCATTCCAAAGACTATCCAGAAACTCTGGTACTCTCTCATTTTCTTAGTGAGCAGTAGAAGCAGTTTGAGTGAAAACACATCTGTCACATGGCCCTATTTGATCATATCCAGGCAGGGTGGGGAGAAGTGGAGCATTCATGGCCAAAGATGGCCCTCCTGCTTTTGGAATCCCATCCAAGAGCTAGAAGAAATCTCACTGAGCTTAGCCAGTCTCAGCATCTCACCTCAAGTGAGGGCCCTAATTACAGGGCCTCCATTTCCTCCTCTAAAATGAGATCATAAATTGTCCAGGTTTCCTCAGCCTTCATGGATCCCTTGGACCCGGAACTGTCCCCATCTGGCATGTAACCCTGGAAGGTGAATCTTTGTCCAGAGCTGGTGGTGAGGACAGGATGACTCCAGCTCTGAGTCATTCCCAGGAATATTCCTTCTCTCTCCAGAGGGAACTGAGGGGTGCAGCGCCAACAGCTCAGGAGTAACTCAAAGAAGACTTTGTGAATGTCTCCTGGTTAAAGAGCAAGGAGGGCTCTGGACACAGCTCCAGTTCTGGAAGTGACCAATGGCAATTTGTGACACCTTTTCTGGTAGAGCTGGGATCTTGATGCCAAAATAGCATGGAAAGGCTGCTCAAAGACAGAATTCCATCTTTCAGCAGCAAAAGTGTTTATTGTATACAAGGTTGGAGAGCCCCTGATGACTCAGGTGTGAGAACTCCCCTCTGGGGAGCCACCAGCACCTTCACACCCACCTGAGGGGTCATGTCTGCTCAGGGGCCAGCAGGGATGCCAAAAATATGCCAGGATTGACCTCACAGAGTAAATCACCCCTTGGGAAACTCCCCACCCTGGGGGAGGGACTGGGCATTCCCATCTGAGACCAAGCAGAGATAAGCTTGGGGTTTGGGGACTGGGATCTCTGGTGGGATGCAGAGGAGGCCCAGAGCCTCACCAGAACTGGGACTGCTATTGTTGATCGGACTGCCACCATCATTGTCACCAGCAGGGTTCTTCCTTTCTTCTTACTCTGCACTCCGGGGGCCCACGTGGTGCTCAGCACAGGGGTTGGTGAGCTCCATCCTGCTCGTGCCCCACTGTGCTGGGCTGTACATCTGGTGTTTTTGTGGCACAAACAGATTTTCCTTCTGTCTCAGTGCATTTTGTGATCTTTTATTAAATTGTTCTTCTGACTTGCAATCCCATTCCGAGTTGGATTCATTTCTCCTGCTGGTTTAACCCTAAACCAGCACAAGCTCAAGGAACCCAACTCAGCTCTGCCATCAGAGGTGGTAAGGAGGGGCTATTACATTATGCAGGAACAGGGTGCTTGGTCAGGGCTTTTCTCTTCCATGCCATAAATTAAAAAAAATGTTGGTAACATCCTTCTCTCTTCTGTCCTTCTCTGTAACAGATACTTTCTGTCTTCAGGTTGGAAATATTAGCAATAATTCATATTTTGGCTTGCTGTAGATATCTGGATGACCTTTAGCAAGCTGTGATATATAGAAAAGCTGATTACATGTTCCTTGGTTTCACAGGAGGGATCAATACAAACGAGATCATGAAAAAAGCACCGTTTCATTTGGTTTAAGCACATTCTGACCATGGTTTGGTTGAGAAACTCTTGGACTTCCAGCACTTGAACAAGGGTTGGAAAACTGGAGGGGAGTCGCCTTGCTGTCACAAACAGGACTTGGGACACAAAGTAAAACTTCTGCCCAGATTTGTCCAACCTATAAACATCTAAGGATGTTCAGGGACCTAGTGCTTGGCTGGAGAGCAGGAGCTGAGGGCCCTGAGAGCAGGTGTGACCCCACAGGGAGGTGGTTCTGCTGCTCCTGCAGCTCTGGGTGGAGGTTGTCCTCTGCCACGGGGCTTTCTACCCGAGGCCTCCCCACAGCATTGCATTTCCTTGTGACCTTCCTCCTGGTGAGGAGCAGTTTGTTGGAACAGCTCTCCCTGATTTCAGGTTATTCCCTGATTTCAGTTTATGGGAACAGCTCTCCCTGATTTCGGTTTATGGGAACAGCTCTCCCTGATTTCACCTGGTTGGAACAGCTTGAATCCATTAAAAGAAAATCTACTCCAGTTGTATTTCCTTATGAAGGACCATCAATGAAAACAGGAGGATACAGGAAATCCGAATCCATCATCCTGTCCACAAGAATGACAAATCCAACAAGTGGGAGGGGTGGACTAGATGAGCTTTAGGGTCTTTCCCAACCAAACCATTCCAGGATTCCCTGAAGTTCATCAAGGATTACAGTCCCTGTCAGGTGGCTCTAGCAGTTGTTATGCAGACAACTGGAAATGCAGCGCGTTTTTTGGGGGGAGGACTCCTGCCAAGCATCTCAATTCTCTTTAAAAAGTTGTTTGTAGCATTTCAAAAGGGCATAAAATATTAGGATTGCCTGGTGGGGGCTGTGGGTCTGTCGGTGAAGCAGCTCATCCCCTCCTTGCACCCACACCTCGGCCTCTTGCCTGGGTTTGCTGACAGCCATGTCCTTCCCCCCACTGCCACCATCACCCTCCTCTCGCCTCAGTGACCCTTAGAGGGGCTCCCACCTCCCTCACCCCCATTTCAAGGAGGGCCAGTCAAGGTTTTCCTTCACCTGAATATTTCCCATCCTTGTTTGTGTTATTTGCTGCAGATTCTGGCCCAGAGCTGGTCACCCAGTGCTCTGCATGGTGGACAAGAGTTGGAGGAGGTATCTCTACAATCCCAACCCGGCTCTGAGGTGGGAAATGAGGCAGAGCTGGAACCTGGCCCAGCTTTGAGCTGATCTGGGCTGTCCTGCAGGCAGAAAAGGGGTTTGGATGGATGGTTTCAGCTGCCCACTGAGAGGGAGTGTCCACCTTAGGTATCCCACCCTGGGCTGGTGAAAGTCACTTCAGGAGTGCCTGTGACTTTGGAACTCCTCCGTGTGATTTCCCAACCCTCTGTGGACATCCCAGGCAGATTCAGGTCCCTCCACTATCATAGGAGGGTAGAATATCACAGAATGGCTTGGATTGGAAGGGACCTTAAAGACCATTTCATTCCACCTCCTGCAGTGGGACACCTTCCACCAGAGGAGTTTGAAGGCCAGAGACATTCTTCCACAGGAGAGTCCACGTGCTCTTTCCACAGAGCTTTGACATGAAGAACTGAATACCCAGAGACACTCCCAGTATGTTCCAAGAGCACCTTTTTGCCCAGGGTGGGGGTGTCCTATCTCCTCCTTACGTGTTCCCAGACATTGCTGGAGAACTTTTCCGACCTGCCCTCTCCCACCCAGCCTTTCCCTGTCCAGCTTCATGAAAGACTTCATGTTCCAGGCACTCCCGAGCCACTGAAACCCAGGAAAAGCCATTTGCGGGGCCGGAACGGGGCCGGGGCCGGAGTGTCTGTGTGTGGCTCCGAGCCAAAGGCAATTAGCGAGCAATTAAGAGCGTCTGCTGCTCGCCGCTCCAGCCTCAGCCAGGGGCACTCCTTGGCCCGTGGAGTAAGGAAAGGTAGTTTAGCCTGTCAGGTCGTGCTCAGCTTTGCTGATTGAAGGGCTTTGGGGCTGTGCTATTGCAAAAACTGTTTGGAAAAACTGCTCTTAATCCCTCTTTTATGAGGCAGGCTGGAAAAAAAGCAAAGCCATTTGTTTCTGGAGAAGCAGCAGAATCAGCAGTTAGCGACAGGAACGCGTCTGTACCCTCCACTTTGGACAAAGTCACAGTGGAAACTGCAGGAGGAGGGGATTTGGGAACTTCTGAGGGCTCCTCCAGATGACTTCGGGCTTTCAGCAGCCCCAGCACAACATCTCGGGGTGGGGTTTGTGACCCTCCTGCTGCAACCCCTTTTCTCTCTCTCTCAGTCTTTCCTTTCACCTCCTTTTCCCCCAGGGATGTGGTTTTCTGCTGTCATTTGTCCAAAACTGTTCTCTGCTGGAGGCGCCGTGGGGAGGGGCAGAGGGATCAGCTCGAAGTGCACCCCCGAACCTGCAGTGAAGGCGCTTCTGATCGCAGGGGTGAGAAGCTGCTGTGCTGCTTTAACAGCCTCCAGCTCACGTCACATTCCCAACGCATCCAGAAAACGCTGCCACTCCACGTGGTCACCTGTGGGAGGAGGAGCTGAGCTGGACCCACCACATTAACCACGAGCGAGACTCCAGACACACAGAGATCGGCTTTGCCTCCGCACAGAAGCTCATCTTGTGCTTTGACAAAGGACTCTGTGCATTATTTTGAGGGCCCTGTCCTCCTGCTTCCCCCAGGCCTCCCTGACCTGTTGTTTCTGCTTTGGGGTCTTTTCCCACCCCAGCCCAGCAGCTTCTCCTCAAACCCCTGTAACTCTTCAGATTTCACCGAAACAAAGCTGAAGGGAGATCTCTTAATGAACACATTAACACCTCAGCCGGTTTTAACCTCAGCTGCTGGGAGAAAGGAGCCTTCAAAACACTCAACCTCCTAAAACAATCAATGGGAGAGGGGAGAAAGTGGCACATGAGCAATACCCCCACGGGGAGGGGGCACTCGACACACAGGCCACTGAACCCTCATCTCCTCTACCTAAAGCAACACAAACCATTCAGACGTGGCTGAGATACAGAAAACAAGCCACTTCAGAGGGAAACTCATTTTTTTTCCCCCCAAGTCATAACGATGCACGAGGGGCAAATACATCCTGAAATGCCTGGGAAAAGCTGCACGGGAAATCAGCAAAGAGAAGGGAAAGAAGAACAAAAAAATAGACCCAGGAAATAAAACTGTCAAAGCTGGGGGCATTTCAAGCCACCTTCTAATTTTGCCCAAGCTTGCTAGCATGGTAATGAGCACCGTGGAGAAACAAATGACCACCTTGGGATGCAGAGAGGCTGAGGAAGAGGAGGCTTGTTAGCCGATTCTATCCTCTAAGTGTTAATTCCTACGTGTTACCTTGCTTTAATTGTTTTTTTCCGCAGCAAGTCCTCACTGACAGGTATTAAGCCCCTTTCCTCTAACAAAAGAGTGGTTGAAGCCCAGCAAGGTGAGAAATGAAGTTGTGGGTTTGCTTTTACAAAGCTTCTTTAGCACAGGGTGGGGAATTGGCAGCAGCCCCCGAAAGGGTTGGCAGCAAAGATCAGGAGGTGAGAAGATAAACCGAGGAAAAGCACCTGAAGCTGCTGCTGTTCCTCCCCCTCAGCTCTGCCCCGGGGGTGGGTTTGTTGCTGCTCCCACTCTGGCTGGGGGACGCCCGGGGTGTGGAAGGCTTCCCGTTCTGACGCTCACAGAGGCTTCTCTTCAAGCTTCTCATGACAAAAATACAATGATCTCATGTAGAGTGAAAGTCAAAACTAAACAAGAAGCAAAATCAACCGCGACTGTTTTTACCTCATGGAAATGAAACATTTTGATACTGTCAAAACAAGCAGAGAAAGTTGAAACAATCTGTTTTGATACTTCTCGGTTGAAATCGACACGGTTCCTTCAAAATGTTTTGATTTCAGTCCCACTGCGTTTTCCTGTGGGGGCAAAAAAGCCCACAACACTCGTCTGAGATGTTTCCTACCAGCTCCAGTGTGGAATTTATTGCAAGAAGCTCAGAGCAGGTCTAGAGAGCTGGAGAGGGAGCCAAGTACCACCAAATTAGAGATCGGAAATGCTTCCCTGTGATGGAAGAGGCATCCTGTGCCTGATGTGTATTCCCACAGACTGAGAGAGTGACCCTTAGGAAAATGGGATGATTGGTGGTGTCTCATCCTCTGTGACCTTCAAATGGAAAGTGTCCTGCAGAAGCCACTGGACTCTGTGCAGGGATAACAGGATGAGGTGACAGGGAGTCATGAGGCATCAGAGGAGGAATTTGCAGAGGGAAAGTACTTTAAATGTAGAGAAAACATAAAGGAGGAATTGGAGGAAGGTGCCACCAAACCCTCCTTAGAAAGACAAGGGAGGGCTGAAGCAGGAGAGGAAATGGCAATTGCAGCATCTCAATTAATTGAGGTGAGTTGGGCCCATCAGGACACTTGCATTTGACATCACCTGCTTCCACAACTTGAGACCTTGGAGATGCTCTGGGTGGAAAAAGCCTCAAGCAGCAGTCAGAGGTCAATGGGAATCATCAGAACGGGGGACACCTCTGGACTTTGGGGACTGAGGTGCAAGTGTAGGGCTGCAAGAGCCCCCTGGACAGTCTGGGGTACTGTCAAATGTCAGAAGATTCCTGTGAGGTTGGGATGCCCTGAGCAGCACTGCCAGCCACCTGGAGTTGCAACCATCGTGGAAGCCTCCTGAAGCAGAGGTGTCCTGGCCGGCCCCAGCACCATCCCACCCCACCACAGCAGGGGTTAGACCCTCATCCCTAACTGCAGGTCACCACAGCAGGAAAAGCTCCTCGGGAGCAACACCTGAAGGATTTGCCTCGTGGTGACCTGTCAGTGCCGAGCCAGGGCCAGCACAGCCCTGACAGCAGGACAGGCACCACCAGCACCAGACTGCCACCACCAAATGCTCCAGGAACCGAGGCCCCTGGTTCACACCTAAACGAACCCCAACAAAGCTGAGGAGCAGCTCCTGCTTCTCTTTCTGCCTGCAGCCCTTTGGGGTCAGCAAACCCTTCAGGGCAGGTCAGTGGGCTGCAGGTCATTCCAAGGGCTCTGGATGTGGTCCCAGCCCACAGGAGTGTGGATTCCATGCCCTGCTGCAGCCTCACCTTCAGGAGCATCTTCCCCTTCGTGCCAGCTGCTTCACCCTCATCCTCCCAGAGAAAAAGGCAAAGTTGGCTCTGCTTTTCCTTCAGCTCCACTTTCCGACAGCCCAGACACCTCCGACCCCGAATTCGTGGCACGTGTCTGGGTGATGTCCATGGGGACAGGCATGGACTCCATGCCTTTCTGCACTGTTATCATCTCTCCACGTCCTGATTGCACAAACCAGGTTAAGTCCTTCCTGTGCCCAGCCAGGGCCACCTGCCCTCAGGAAAGAGGGTTTCACCCTCGGGTTTCCCCACCCAGTGACGGTGGAGCTGCTCTGGGGGGCACACACTGGGACCATCCCCTCGTGGTGCTGGAACAGGGGGATGTTGTTACCTCCACAGCAAGGTCAGATCTTTTCCCTGTGTTAATTAATCAGGGAAGTTGAATAGTTTGGTTCAGCTAATACCAGTCTCTGGAAAGCCAAGGCCCTTATTAGAATGCAGCAGGGAGCCACTGGGGTCTGACAGCACCTCTGGGGCTCAGCCCTGGCTCTCTCAGGGAGGTGGACCTTGCTGCTCCACGCTGTGCAGTGTGGGAAGTGGTGGGAAGGAGGAATTAGCCAGAGCCAGAGCCTTCAAGGTCTCATCACAGATGAGTTTACAGAAGGACCCCTATGGACGTGAACAGGTTTTGAGTGAGGGTGTTGGAGGCTGCTTGAAATCATGGAATGGTTTGGGTCGAAAGGGACCTCAAATCTCACCCACTGCCACCTCCTGCCACGGGCAGGGACACCTTCCACCAGCCCAGGTTGCTCCAGCCCCGTCCAACCTGGCCTTGGACACTTCCAGGGGTGGGGCAGCCACAGCTTCTCTGGGCACCCTGTGCCAGGACCTGCCCATCCTCACAGGGAAGAATTTCTTCCCAATATCCCACTTAATCCAAATGGTGGGTTTAGGTTTAGAGCAGGGAGAAGGTATAGGAAGCAGAACAACTTTCTTGGCTGGGCTGGGGTTGGGATGCCCCGGGCTGGACATGGGTTCTGCAGGGCAAGGCTGGACTCAGACAGTTCTTACTGACAGCAGAGTCTCTGACAAGATCCATCTTCTCCTAAAACAGGATAAAGAATTAAAACTCTCCTCTGGTTTGACAATTCCCTCTCTGAGCTCCATTAAATTTATTGAGTCGACTCCAGGGAGCCCCAGGGGAGAGCAGCTCTCCTGGAGCACTGACACCACGGGGGCTCTGAAGGAGGCAGCACCAGGAGGAGACTTCCTCACCTCACAGACTTCGGGCCCTGGTTTGCTCCTTCATGTCACTGGACTGCAGGAGCTGCCCCCACTGATTTACACCTTCATCCCCAGAAGGGGGACAAAACCTGGAATTCACCCAGAGCCCACGTTCTGGGGAGAAGTTTGACTCTGAGGAGCTGTTGGTGCTGGAAATTCCTTGTTTTCAGTGTGCAGGAGAACAGAGCAAATCTGCCCATTTCTGGATGTTTCAGGGGGAGAGAGGTTTTCCAAAATCATAGAATCCCAGATTGGTTTGGGTTGGAAGGGACCTGAAAGAACATCTCATTCTAACCCCTGCCATGGGCAGAGACACCTTCCACCAGCCCAGGTTGCTCCAAGCCCCATCCAACCTGGCCTTGGACACTTCCAGGGATGGGGCAGCCACAGCTTCTCTGCCCAACCTGTGCCAGGGCCTGCCCACCCTCACAGGGGAGAATTTCTCCCCAATATCCCATCTATCCCTGCCCTCTGGCACTGGGAACCCATTCCCCCTTGTCCTGGCACTCCAGACCCTTGGAAATAGTCTCTCTCCATCTTTCTTTCAGGCTCCTTCAGACACTGCAAGGCCACGGTGAGCTCACCCCAAAGCTTCTCTTCTCCAGGCTGGACAATCCCAGCTCTCCCAGCCTTTCCTCCCAGCAGAGCTGCTCCATCCTCTGCCCATCCTGGTGCCTCCTCTGGACTCTCTCCAGCAGCTCCATGTCCAGTGGTGTAAAAGATGTGTCCCAGTCAATTCCATGTCAAGGCTTCTGGAAGATCCAGCTCCTGTCCCAGTCCTGGCTGTGCCTGATGACCTTGACAGTTTTCCCAACACTCCTACAGAAAGCCCTGCATGAGGAGGCACCAGGTTTTCCTACGCCTCTGTCCCAGCAGAGCTGTATTCAAGGGCCCCAGAGTAAGGTCTGGGACCTGGAGTTGGATGTTCATGCTCTGGGGTTGGAACTGGATGATCTTTAAGTTCCCTTCCAACCCAAACCAATCTGGGATTCCATGATTCTATGAACATCTGCATGGAATGAGCTTTCCTTCCTCCCCAGCACACCTGCCAGATTCCCTGGAATGGCTGGGGCAGGGAGGAGACATTTCCCCCCACGGGAAGCTGAGCCACAGGCAGAGGGTGCCCATGGAAATGCCCAGAGCATCAGAGAGCAGCTGCCCTGAGGGAGCACCCAGGCTCCCTGTGTGCTGCTTTGAAGGTAAACCAGCAGGAGAAATGAACCCAACTCAGAATGGGATTGCAAGTCAGAAGAACAATTTCATAAAAATATCACAATAAATACACTGAGACAGAAGGAAAATCCGTTTGACCCCCAAAACCAGATGTACAGCCCAGCCCAGTGGGGCACGAGCAGGATGGAGCTCACCAACCCCTGTGCTGAGCACCACGTGGGCCCCCTGAGTTCAAAGTAAAGAGAAAGAAGAAACCTGCTGGTGAGGATGATGGTCAGTGTGGTTGAGAGTGGCAGTCACAGTCCTGGTGAGGCTCTGCCCCTCCTCTGGATCACACCAGTTGTCCCAGTCCCCAAAACCCCAAGCTGATCTCTGCTTGGACTCAGATGGGAACGCCCAGTCCCTCCCCCCGGGTAGGGAGTTTCACAAGGGGTGATTTGCTCTGTGAGGTCAATCCTGGCATATTTTTGGCATCCCTGCTGGCCCCTGAGCAGACCTGACCCCTCAGGTGGGTGTGAAGGGGCTGGTGGCTCCCCAGAGGGGAGTTCTCACACCTGAGTCATTGGTGTGAAGACAGGAACACTTCCTTATCCCACAGGAGTTCCCAAACACCCCCCTGTACCCTGAGGGGTGGGGTGTGCCCTGGGCAGCTGCTGCCAATGGTCCATGGTGAGGAGTTGATGAGAAAAATGACACAGAGGGTGGAGAATACACACCCACAGTGCCAAACTGGGCCTGGCTGCCGTAACCAGGACACCATGGCACGCAGGGTGGTGCTTCTTCCACTCAAATGCTGCAAAAAGAAGGGAAAAAATTCCAAGCTGTCAATATTTCATGAAGGACCCCTCAGAGAGAGCTGTCTGTGCTGGAGACAACCTCCTGTTGGCCATGAGGACAAGGGGAAGGCAAGGGACAGGAACAGAAGGGACAAGACTGCAGGGTGCTGGGAAGGGTCTGACTCACAAAATGTGCTACACCAGACAATTAAAGACACCTCAGCCCAGAGGGGCCACCACGGGGCTGTGGGGCAGGAGTGGCTGCTCCAGCTGGGCACACCAACCTCCAGGCCAAGGGAGGTGATGGAACCCCCTCCTCTTCAGCAGGAAGGATGGGAAACACTCTGTGTTATCCCCACCAACAAGGCAGGGGTGGCTTTGGCACGGCTTGTACAGCCCATGTGGCAGCCTCCTCCACCTGCCCACCAGAGCAGCTTCCAGATGCCTTCAGAACTGTGGGGCTGAGCATCCAACTGGAGGCCGGGATAAAAGGACTCCTGGTGGTGTGGGGCAAGCCTGGCCCTGCACCCTGAGCCTTTGGTTGAGTCTTGTCTGCTCAGGCTTGGCCATGGCCATCGTACCCAAAGCCCAGCTCTGATTTCTCCAGGGTTTTACAGCTCAGCCCTGAGCGATGGAGCAAAGTCAGAGACACATCTGGATACAGATGGATGGAAAACCCTCCTCGGTCTGTGAGAGATCTCCAGGAGCAATGAGAAAGGATTTGTCCCTCTGGTTTACTCTCAGGCACAGGGTGGGGATGGGCTGGGCCTGTGCAGGGCTGAGGGTTCGACTCGAGGGTCCTTTTGGGTCCCTCCCAAGTCAGATATTCCGTGATCCTCACTCTGTTTTCCCAAGATCACACTACAGCTTCCAATACTTCCTTTTCAGTGAGTGTTTTCCCCCAAACCGACTGGTTTGGTTGGGTTTTTTTTTGCAACCCTGCTCTCCCCATACTTGCAGGTTTCATTTCTCCCACCCCAAACCAGGAGATATCCATGAGAACCCCACTCTGGCTGCCAAACTGCATTTCATTTCACCTTCTGAATGCAAATCAGCAGCTTGTTGAGAGCGTGGTGGGTTATTGCTCTGCAATGACCTGTCTTGATGGTTCAGATATGGCCTATTTTATTGGGAATTTTCAGCTGTTCTTCAGAGATTCCAATCTCTCTCTCTCTCTCTCTGCACCACAAGGTTACTGTGGAAAGGCTGCATCCCTCAGAGTTAGATAACAATTATTGACAGATATAAATAGGCATTTTCACCAGCAATATTGGTTCGGGTGCTAAATGCTGCTTTAATTTGCTGCTTCCCTTTCAAGTGAATTCCTGTCATGCACGGAGCAAAATAGATCAATTATATTACTACTAATTATTGTTATTATTTTCAACTGTGCTTCTCCAGCAGATTTAACAAATTTGTCAATCCAGCTCGTTCACCTTCTCGAAATCAAAGCCAGCAGCCTTGCATGTAAATGAGCTTGGCTTTTCAAGGAGCACCAGGGATAATTGCAGCCCTTTTGTGGTTAGCTCACCCCAGACAGTCAGGATTTATCATTCCTGGGCCTAAAGGCTCCAACATCTTCGTCTTCCCAAAGTATTGATACCCACTCCTACACATTAGGAGCCAAAAAAAGTCGCATTTTGCAGCAACACTTCCTGTCAGAGTCAGAATAAATAGGGGGAAAATATAAATATTTTGGGAGAGAACAAATGTACAACCTGGCCAGAAAATTCTTGCTGGAGAACCCAACTTTTCCAGCAATGTTTTGAGAGAATATGTTAAAAATATCAGCAAATATCTTCATTTTCTCTGCGGCTCTGATAAATAGCCTTCTATATACATGTGTCTAGCCCCAAAATAGAAGTTCAAACCCCATAAACTATGGGCCACTTCCTCTGCCTGCCTATAAATGCAGCTTTTCTCCATCAGGGTTCCTTTCTCAGAAGGTCATAAATCACAGCCATTCCCATTAGGGAGGGGGAGTCTGATAGGGCAGGTTCCAGCTGAAGGTATTCATTTTAGTTACTCTTTTGGCTGCAATAATCCATCTGAGGTCAAATATAAGAACACATAAACCAGCCTCAGAGCTGGGAAAGAAAAATAACAATAAAGCCCTGCTAATGGCTGGCCAGAAATCCTGGGGTTGGGAAGGTTTTGAGGTCTCTGGGGGGTTTGATTTCCTCTGGAAGTGATGCTGCAAAGCACGAGGTGGGCTGGGTGGGAATTCTAGAGGTGAGAAGGGAAAGGCAGAGGCTGTAGGTGCCACATGAAGGTGAAGAGGAGCATCAGCCCAGGGAAGGGCAGGACAGGTGGCACAGGCGTGGGGAAGGCAGGAACAGGGAGACATCAGAGCCCTCCAAGCACTGCAACATCAGGAAAAGAGGAACAGATTCTTTCCTGGTTTGTTCACAAGCTTCTCCAGGAGCCCCTGGCCCTGAGCTCCTGCCAAATCCTGGAACCAGGGAGGTGGGCAAGGAAAAGCTCCCAGAGCAGCTCAGGGAGGTGCACACTGGTGAGGTGTGGCCTTTGGGTTCATCGGTGGAAAACAGGATTGTGGAGAAACGGGGTATTTGGGGGATGTCCCTCCCCTTTGGAACTCCCATCTCACAGACCTGTGACATGTGATGAGAACAAGCCCTGCCCGTGGGCTCCCCTGCAGCTCCCCAAGGCTTTGGGTTGGATCCTGCACCAAAACCCCCGAGGCATCCCAGGGACACGCCAGGCTGGCAGGGAAGGAGTGGTAGGAACAAACCAGCACTTCTCCCAGCAGGGCAGAAAGGCCAGTTGGGACCCCCAGGGATCTCTGCTGGCACCTCAGGGGCTCTGAAGAAGACAAAGTGGCGGTGAAAATGTGTGTATTGCCAGGCTAAGTGTTTTCTAGGCATCACAGAACCATGCAATGGTTTGGGTTGGAAAAGACCTTAAAGCTCATCCAATGCCACTCCCTGCCATGGGCAGGGACACCTCCCACCAGCCCAGGGTGCTCCAAAGCCTGTCCAATCTGACCTTGGACACTTCCAGGAACAGCCACAACTTCTCTGGGCAACCTGTGCCTGCCCACCCTCATTGTAAGAAACTTCTTCCTGCTACCTAATCTAAATCGACCCCCTTACAGTTTAAACCTGTCCTGGCACCCAGGTGTCCTCCAGGGCACAGGAGTGGGGCAAGGCAGGAGCCTCCCTGGAGGCCCTGAGCTCTAGAAAGACCTTTCCTCTAAGGATGGTGCAGAGTAAAGAGTGCCAGGCCCTTTTACTAATCTTTTTGTTTCTCTCTGCTCTCCTTGCAGGGCCACCTTGCTCAGAGGTTCTAATAAAGCACAGCTTGATTTGGGGGTGCCCTGGCAGGAAGAAGAAGCTACTCTGCCACGTGGCTCAGGTGGCTTCACATCGTGTTTTGTGTCACTGGATTCCTTGGCTTGTGGACATCCAGCAGGGAAGAGCCTGGGAAGGAGCTCCCAGGGCTGAGTTACAGCTGGAAGATGACACCTGACATTTAATGTTGGTGAAAGTAAAGTAAAGCACATGGAAGGGAAATAACCAGTCTGGACACTCACCAGGAAAGGAATTAAATTAGCTGTTCCCTTGGGAAGGAGCTCTTGCGGAGCTGTCAGGGGAGGGGCAGGGACAAGTGGAGAGGGTGCAGGGCTCCTGCACCAGGAGCTCTTGTCATCTCAGGACTGTGCCACTCCAGAGGGTATCCCTGAGGGAGGGAAAATTCCCCCAGGGAAACACAGAGGGGAAGCAGCACCTGTGCCAGCCCGGGGTGGTGGGGGGCACGGGCTGTGGGGTCAGCAGGAATGAGGGGGATGGTCACTCACCTCCTGATTTGTGGGATGGGAGGGTGCTCCTGCCCTCACCTCCATGCACGTCCCATCTTCGTTCATCCCAGATACAAAGCCATTAGAGAACATCTAAAGGAGGGACACGGGGATGGGGAAGGGCCTGGAGGGGAAGGTGTGAGGACACTGAGGGCACTTGGGGTGTTCAGCTGGACAAGAGGAGACTGAGGGGACAACTCAGTGCAGGGACAACTCCCTGGGGAGGGGCAGAGGAGGGGCAGGCACTGAGCTCTGCTCTGTGGGGACCAGGGACAGCACCAGGGAAGGGCTGGAGCTGTGTCAGGGCAGGGTTGGGTTGGATCTCAGCCAAAGGTTCTTCTTCCCCCAGAGGGTGGTGGGCACTGCCCAGGCTCCCCAGGGCAGTGGGCACAGCCCCGAGGCTGCCAGAGCTCCAGGAGGGTTTGGATGATGCTCTGGGGCACAGGGGGTGACTCTTGGGGCTGGTCCTGTGCAGGGCTGAGGGTTGGACTGGCTGATCCTTGAGGGTCCCTTCCAACTCAGATATCCTGTGAAATGTCCCAGTGCATTCCTAAGCTGCAAACCCCTCTGGTGTGTCCCCCAGACCAAGAAGCCCCTTCCCCTCCTTCAAGGGGAGGGCACCAACAGATTTGGAGTGCATGTTCAGACACCTCAAAACCAGGTTGTGCCATGGTGGCATCTGGAGGGCAATGCCTGGTGCCAGCTGTGAACATGTGGGGGTGCTGGAGCCCAGCATGGTGCCAGCTGGGGCAGTGGGATGGGGGGCAGTGGGATGGGGGAAGTGGGATGGAGACCAGTGGGATAGGGACAATGGAATGTGGGGCAGAGGGATTGGGGGGAAGTGGGATGGGG
>VXAU01003156.1:3793600-3822318 GCA_013399695.1 Formicarius rufipectus
GGAAAGTGGGATGGGGGCAATGGGATGGGGTGCAGTGGGATAGGGGGCAGTGGGTTGGGGAGCAGTGGGATAGGGGGCAATGGGAGGGAGGGAAATGGGATGGGGAGCAGTGGGTTGGTGGAAGTGGGATGGGGGGCAGTGGGATGGGGTGCAGTGGGATGGGGGGCAGTGGGATGGGGAGCCCTGGGCACAGGATGAGTGCCTAGAGTGCCTCGCTCCAGCAGAGTACCAGTTTTACACAGCCCCATCTCTCAAAAACCCATGTAATGAAGTGAAGACGTTTAAAGCAACAACAAGAGAGAAAATGTAATAAATGCAAAAGAGAATTATGTGGAAAATGCACTGAAGGAGTGTTCTCCTCGCTGCTGAGGCGCTTACAGTCTTCTTGCTTCATGAATATTTAGGAACAAGAAGGTTGGCTCCCAATGTCAGGCTCAATGGACACAGTTTTCCTTTCTATAAATATTCCAATTTTATTCCGAGGCAGCAGAATGCAGAAGGGGAACAGCTCAGACCTCGAAAGCTCCATCTCTTGCTCCTCGAAATTGGTTTATTTGGACTGTAAGTTCTTCTGGGCTACGTGATAAAGAGCCTTTGCTTTCATCTTCCTCGGAGGTTGCCAAATCCCAGGGATAGTCTCGCCTAGGAAAGAAAGAGGGTATTGTTGGGAGTATTTCACAGCCTTTCTGGAAGCAGCACCAACAACTGCTAATGCTGGAGCCAAGTGAGAGCCGGGGGCTGGGGGGCTCAGAGTGTGGTGTGGGAGAGGAGCCTCCTTCAGCGGCATCTGGGAAGTGAAGATTTTGCCCTTGGGACCAAACACTCTGAGGACCAAACACTCAAACACTCAGTTTTGAGTGGAATTGGAAGAAGAATTGTAAATCAGATGTGAATTACAACATTATATTAGTCTTCCTGTCTTGCTCCTGTGGGGTAAATTTGGGGTTCTCTCATTCCTAAAGAGGCTGTTTGGGTTTTCTGGCTGTTCAGTCAGCTGAGAGGAGCTTTGCTGGTCTGGAGTGGAGGAGAAGCTGGAATTTCAATGGGCAGTGGGAGATGGGAAACAATGTTTTAGTATGGACAGGCAGAGCAGGATCAGATACCTCAGCCCAGGCAAGGTGGGAACCTCACCAGAGGAATCAGCAGGAGGGTTCCCCTCCTCTTTGGCTGCTGACTGGGAATGAGCCTTCCAATTTTCCCTTGAGCCCTGTGCACTTCCAGGCCCTGCTCACAACCTGGTATCCAGTAGGAAGGAGCCCATAATTCCTTAAAAATCACTTATTTAATGAATTAGGGTTGGGGTTTTTAATTTCCTGGGAGCAGCCCGGTAATTTGCTGAGTCCTGCTGACCGATTTCTGCAGGCAAGTCTTGGCCAACAGGTGGAATTCCCTGTGGGCAGTTGCCATGAATTGCCATGAGATTTCCATGTGCTAAACTGTAGTTGCTTGGAGGTGAACGGCCTCTCACCCAAGGCAGTCCTCCACTGAACCTACAGATCCCCAAAACTCCAGTCAGGAATTCCTGATTGTCAGGTCTTTGAGGCAGAAATGTTCCCCAAGTTGGCTTGGGACAAAGGTCCCCAAGCTGTGGAAGCAGTTGGTGTCCCTGAGAGGTGTTGGGTGTTCCCACCTCGTGCTGGGCTTCCCGATCATCCTGTTTGGATCCTCAACCACTGGGTCCAAGGACAAACACTGAGGTGGGGGCAAATTGTCTCCAGGTGTCTCATTTCCTGAAGATTTCACCAACAAAGCCACTGCTGCTGTCCCAACCTGACCGAGATCAAACACCTCAACACCACAAATGCAAGACTAGGGGTCGTCTCAGAAAATGTGGGGCACGGCTTTAACTCTGCAATGTTAGTCCCCAAGGGGAAAAACTGGAAAAAAGGTGGGGTTTGAGATGATTTTTCAAAACAAGAAAAGTGCATTGACAGATTCCCAGCAAATGAAAATTGGGATTTTGTTCTATTTATACCTTCAGCAAATCCACAGACAATATAAATGAATTTGAAATACAAAACAGAGCGTATTAGGCAGACTAGTGAGAGGTGGTTACATCTCCTCCATCCAGCAGTCTGCAGTAATCCAGCCAAAATATTTCACAACTAATTACTCTACAGCCTTCTAATCCCTGGTAGTGAAAAAAAAACCCAAACACCCAAAACCCACTCCATATATTTTTGGAAGTTCATTGGAAGCATCTGTTTAAGATGGTGTTAATCCTTCGTTGCAAAGCCATTGGCTGGGTGATAATGAAACAGCCCTGTTTGTGCTCAGTGTGTTGAGACCCGAAACTCATCTTGGGTAAAAGCTGATTACTTCCTACAAAGGAACATAACTCAATCCCTTTCCTTCTTGTTTGGCTTTTCTTCCTTCTGCTGAGAACTTTCCATTCCTCCTTTGGTCTTCTACATGGCAGCTGGCAGGAGAAAATGGCTTTAATCTCAAATTTCCAGATCAATATGGCAAGGCTACTATTGATCTTGGCATCGCGGGGTGACCCCGGAGGTTCACGGCAGCCAAAGAGTGATGAGGGGGAAGAGAATGGGGAGCCTGTGTTTATTTTACTTAGGGCTTATGATGCTTATTTTGTTTGCTTATGCTCATTTTGTTTATGCCTATTTTGTTTATGCTTACTTACCTAGGGCTTATAATGATGCTTATTTTCTGTGCTTTTATACTTATCATAGAATTTGCTCAGTAGTTCACTGCAGCAAAACTCACACAGTGTCCTTGAAAGGGGCCATGCCAAGAGGCCCAGGACTTCTTGGACAATTAAAACAGCCAGGATACCCGATGATAAATCAGAAAACATGTCAAAAGAACAAGATAAGTCCAATTGGACCAGTTACAGTTGCCAACAAGACTGGTTTGGACCAGTTTTGAGCAAAAGGTAAAGAGTTCACAGGAGGAAGACCTCTTACTTCATCCCTAAAGATCCCCAGGGACCCCTGCCCTGAATTTCCAGCAGGAACAGCACGCGGGCAAGAAGCAGCAGCACGGGGAGGAGAAAATGGAAATCAGTTCCTGAGACTCATTATAATAACCCCGCCTTCTCTAAGGAAATAATGTTTATGCATACAAGAAAAATGAATATGTATAACTTAGTTGCCTATAAACCCTTTGTTAACCAGGGGCGCATGTTTTTGGAGGAGCCAACCCCCAATACGCCTAGTCCTGGAATAAACGTACCTCTCTAGAACCTTACTGGATTAGAGGGGTTTTATTCCCCCAAACAAGAGGACTTTTGATGTTTCTGGCCCTTTTCAAGCAGAATCCCTAAAAGCCTCCCGAAGATCGTGACTTTGCCCCGCAGCCGCCGGCGGGACGGGCGCTCCGTGGGGTCCCGGCACGCCCCGACCCGGTGGGAATGCGGTCCCCTCTCTGCCTCGGAGCAAGGGAAGTGAAACCCCCCAGCCCTCGTCGTGGCTAAGACAGCTCAGAGGGGCACTTTCCGAGCCTCATTTCCAGCGGGGGACACTCCTGTGAGCGCCGGGCTGTGTCTGCCTCCGAGCGCAGCCCCGGCTCTGCCGAGAGCCTTTGGCAGCGCCGCAAACCTCGGGGCTCCGACTCTGTGGCTTCCCTGCTCTCCCACCACGTGGGTGTCTCCGGGATTTCAGATGAGGGATCTGAGGGATCTGAGATGGGGTTCTGGAAAGGGCTGGATTCGATTCCTCTAACAGTCCCCATGTCCCCAGGCCAGCTCAGCTCACCCCCGCAGCTCGCTGGGACTTGGGACGTTGCCCAGAGTGAACAAAAGAGGAGCTCTGGGGTTTTCCTGTTGCTTTTTTTGGCCTTTTTAAAAATTTTATTTTCTCCTATAAATTTTACGCATTTCAGATTTATGTCTGGGGAGTCTTTATGGGTTTTTTTTTCCTGTCTTAATCCAAGGAAATGGATTTCTTGGAGCTGCCAGCCACTGCCAGGCAGTCAACTTTTCCTCCAGGCTGCCACCAGCCTGGGACACATTGAAAGTCCTCTCAGGGCTGTTTTTTTGAAGACACCTACACCAGAATCAAGGGGCCTGTCTCTCCCTCCAGCAGCCCTAAAACTACCTAATCGCCCTGAAAATAACAGCTGTGAGGTTGATGTGTGTCCCACCAGCTCTATCTGATGTCCAAGGATAAGAGGAATCATTTCCTTACCTCCAAAAAGCGTTTCAAATGAGGTTTTCTGCAAGTCTCGAGGCTGGTCCTTCTTCTGTTGAAGACCTTGTCAGTCCTTCACTGATGGGGTGGGGAATGTCCTTCCAAACTGTGCTTTGTTCTGCACTGGGAGAGACTGCAGAGAAATGGGAGGGTGGATTTTGAACATGGGGTGATAATGTTATGAAAACATGGGAAAATAAAAATAAGATCCATTTTAATGAGGATGAGGAGAAAAACCTAAATGAGATGAGCTCCCATCAGCCAACCCCAACTGGAAAGGTCTGGATGGGTTGTCACCCATCACACACAGCCCTTAAACAGCAGCTTCCCGTGGCTGGGAACAGGGTCCAGATCCTTCCAGGGATGTATGAGAGGGACAAAAAATCCGTGGAGTATTTGGGAGTCCCCAGTGTGACCAAGGAGATGGGGTGGGAGGGAGCCATGGGAGAGGCCACGGGAGTGGCCAGGGGTGTGGAAAATGCAGGAATCAAGGGAAAATTCAGGGATCTGGGGCTGGTTAATTCACAGAAGATGAAAACACAGTGGGATATGGGAATGTGTATTTAGTGCCAGCAAAGAAGAGCAGGGTTTGTTCAGTGGGTCAGTGGAGGGGGGGCAGAAAGGGCAGCACTTTCTTCAACGGCGACACATTTTAAAGCCTTTTTGTCTTACAGGCAAAAATATCCCCGTGCTGGTGGGTGTAACTGGAGACTTCAGGGACACTAGAAACAAATAAATGGTGGGGTTTTTTCCTAAATATTGATCCCAAATTATTTATTTATTTATTTACAGTAGAGTCTTAGATTTTGTCGTTTTCCTGACCCTTTTTTTTCCTTCCGAAAGGACCAAACAAGCCCAAACTGTGCAAACTTTGTCTTGTGACATGCTGAGATTGGCAGCTTGGTTTCCTGCCTCCAAATCTGCAGCTAAAATAAACCAAAACAAAGCAGGGAGGGGGGTGTTTTTCTGTTGATTTAACTGCTGCGACCCGAGCTGAAGTGTTTCCACTGGCCCAAGCAGCACCAGCACCGACTGAGCCAACATTCCCTGCTCACTCACGTGTGCTCAGGCGTAGCCAGACTTCTGTTGGCCCAGCTTGGGGTGGGATGAGGGGAACAAGACCCAGTCTGGACCCTTCAGCTCAGCTTGGGGTGGGAGAACTGCTCCCTCCTGTACTTCCCAGGCCAGCAGATGTTTGAGAACCTGTTTTTTCTGGGGGTGGGGTTTGAAGTCAGTGAAAGTCTGTGAGCAGGAAGAGGGCCTGTGAGCACGGTTTGGGTGAGAGGAGATGTGCGCAGAGAGTTTCAGCTCCCACCTCACTTCTCAGGGGTCTTCCAACTGCTGGGGCAAAAGGTTTGTTGGAATGTTGGGGCACTGGCAGGGGAAACTGAGCTGGTGGTGATGGGATCCAAAGCAGCCAAGAGCAAAACTCTTCCGAAATCCTGAGCATTGCAGACGGGGGAGATCATGTGTTGGCATCTCACTAACCCATAAGAATTCTTTTGAGCTCTTTAAACTTTGTAGTCAACAAAAAAAAAAAGAGGCAAAGAGATAACAAAGGGTTCCCTTTTAAAAGCAGAACAATAAAGGCTATTGGTTCATCATTTGAATTTCTTGCCTAATGAAATTGGATACAGTTTGAAATCCCCCCTAAGCCAAAAGCTAATTCATTTCCTCGTTTGAAATGCGTGTTATCAATTACTGGCTGGAGATCTAATGATTTCCATCACTGGTTTTTATTCTGATACCAAGGCCTTTGAGGATTTATTGATGACAAGTGTATAAAAAGTCAGCTCTGAGCTGGGTACTGAGCTCAGCTCAGCAGTGTGTGAGCAGTGTGCAGCTCTTGGGTCTTTGAACCACAGCTCAGCCAGGCAGATAAATAACCATTTTCTCATCAGCACATTTTGAAGAAAACCTAAATTGAAGTGTTGCTGTCGAGTTCTTCACATCTGCTGGAGGATCCTGCATGGGGGTGAGCAAGGATGTGGGGGGAGCTGCAGGAGTGTCACAGGCAAGGAAGTCAGGAATGTCCACAGTAGCTCCCCAGGCTCCAATATCTGGGAACCTTCAGGGTAATATGCTAATTATCCACTCCTGATTTAATGAGGGCATAACCTAAAGTGCTCTCAGAAACAGGTGGGTTCCCTAAGCTGAGACATGAAAATAATACCTCTCCCTGGTGTCAGCAGCCACAGCAGCAGCTTTCAGGCTGAATATAAGGATTTTCAAACCAAAAATAAGGAACTGAGTTGGTGATCTTATCACAGCAAGGCCATGACAGCAGCAAGACAAGCTGTCCCTTCGGCCAGCCCTGTTCCATCCCACCCACATGTCTGCAGACATTCCTTTCAGACAAGTGTCTTTGGGGGATTTTTAACCTATTCCCAGGCCCAGGTTTGCAGGGTGACCCTGAGAAGTCTCCTGTGACACCCTGCTTTAGCCTGAAGCAGGAGAGAAAGCCACAAGGGCCATTAGGACACCAAGGGTGGCCACCAGCCCTGAGTCCCCTGTGGCAGGGCTCGCAGTGTCCTGGGAGAAACTGGGGGGATTTTCCTCAGTTGGGGGATTTGGGAGGGGGAAATCAGCAGGTTTGGCTGCTTTTTACCAGTGCAGAACTCAGTCTGCCATTAGCTGCTTGCAAAACTTGCACCAAGGGCTGGCTTACCCCCGGGAGACTCTGCTTTTCTCCCTGCCCCATGAGGGTTGGGGCACAGGATTTGCCTCCTGTACATGAGCAGAGGAAGGGTCACTGCTGACAAGAGGTGCTGCTCCTCGTGTGTGATTTCTGAGGTTCCTCTGATGGTGCTGGGAGCACCAGTGTCCCACAGGGCTGGGCAGGGAGGGCTCCAGAGCCAGCCCAGGGCCCTGTGTTGAGCTTATCCATCAGATGTGGGATGTGTCCCATCAGGTTCCTAAGGGCAGAAACCCCAGGCAGGGACAGTCAGAGGCGCAGAATCTCCCTTGGGCAGGTCCACTGGGCTGCTACTAAAGCAGCAAGACACTGATATAATCCTGAGAATGGTCCTGTAGGGTTTTTTAAAAGATCTGATCCCATATCCGTGCATGGCAGTGTGGGGTTTTCCCCCTTTTCTTATTGTTTCCTATAAAAACAGCTTCAGGTTTTCTTAACACAGAGATTTATAGGGCCAGAACTGCAATCAGAGTAAATCAGGCAGAGCACACAAACTCGAGGGGCGAGATGCACCACAGTGCACTGCAAATCACCCCGTGTCAATAATCCCCGTTGGTATTTGCAGGCAGCAGAGGGAGGTGGAGCTTTTAATCTGGAGCACATTAACCCAAGTGTCTGCCTAAACGGGGCTGCCTTCCTAATGTGGCCACACATTAACACAAGTGCTCTTTCTCTAATTCCCCCCACCTTAACATAATAATATTGTTAAATCATTGGCAGGCCTTTAAAGGAGTATTAATCCCCCCTAATGAAACATGGAGTGACATTCCTTGCTGCTGCCTCGGCACCCCAAGGGCAGCAGCACTGTTGCTGCTGCTCACCTGTCAGGGCTACACACAGCAAACATCCCCTGAGAGAGGCACAGGCTTTTCCATAACAATTCCAGAAGCCTGGTGGGCTGGATTGATTTGGTTTGCAATGACAGAGGGTAGGACAGCTAAATTCACAGAATCATGGAATCGTGGAATGGTTTGGGTTGGAAGGGACGTGGAAGATCACCTCATCCCACCCCCTGCCATGGGCAGGGACACCTCCCACCAGCCCAGGTTGCTCCAAGCCCCATCCAACCTGGCCTTGGACACTTCCAGGGATGGGGCAGCCACAGTTTCTCTGGGCAACCTGTGCCAGGGCCTGCCCACCCTCACAACCAAGAATTCCTTCCCAATATCCCATCTATCCCTGCCCTCTGGCAGTGGGAAGCCATTCCCCTGTGTCCTGTCACTCCATGCTCCTACTCTTTCAGTGTTGCTTTTCTCTCTGATAATGTGGTTTATTCCCAGAGTGGAGCATTTGTGGCCAAAGAACTGCTCCTGATGCCATGACATGAGGTCCCAAGATGCTGGCCACCCTGCCATCCTCCACTCTGAGCCCTCTGAGCTTGTGCCCACCTACAGTTCCCCTTGCAAGGGTCGCAGGGGGCATGAGGGGCAGGGTCTGACCCATCTCCGAGGAGCTCAACAGAGTCAACTACATCTCTGGGCAGAGAAGGGCATAAAACTGATGCCACATGGACTGGATACTCAGGGAATGAAGATGGGAACCACAACATAAGAAACTCTCACCACAGTATAAGAAAGATATTGAGCCATTGGAGAGTGTCCAAAGGAGGGACACGGGGATGGGGAAGGGCCTGGAGGGGAAGGTGTGAGGACACTGAGGGCACTTGGGGTGTTCAGCTGGACAAGAGGAGACTGAGGAGACACCTCAGTGCAGGGACAACTCCCTGGGGAGGGCAGAGGAGGGGCAGGCACTGAGCTCTGCTCTGTGGGGACCAGGGACAGCACCAGGGAAGGGCTGGAGCTGTGTCAGGGCAGGGTCAGGTGGCATCTCAGGTAAAGGTCCTTCCCCCAGAGGGTGGTGGGCACTGCCCAGGCTCCCCAGGGCAGTGGGCACAGCCCCGAGGCTGCCAGAGCTGCAGGAGGGTTTGGATGATGCTCTGGGGCACAGGGAGTGACTCTTGGGGCTGGTCCTGTGCAGGGCTGAGGGTTGGACTCACTGATCCTTGAGGGTCCCTTCCAACTCAGGCAATTCTGTGATTCTATGAAAATCGCTCCCCATAATTACCCCTGAGAAGTGGGCAGCGGGCAGCTCCCTTCAGCCCCCTCCTCCCCTGGCTCTCTCCATTCTGCTGCTTTTTTGCCTTGTTTAATATGGTGTTTTTATGGGCAGAATGTGCTCAGGATGGTGCATAATGGGGCCAACTGTGCAGAAATGTCATGCATGCGAAATCTATGCAAAGCCCCTGCTCTGCTTTTGCCTGAATCAATTTAAAGAAGACGCTCCATAAAACAGGATAAAGCCAGATTAAGTGCATACAAATGAGGCAGCCCAGGCAAGGTTTTCAGCATTTGTTGGAGGCAGATGGAATACAAATGGAGGCAGAGATTGCACCGGTGCATGTGCAAAGCACACTTGGCAGACACATCGGGAGGGGTTGGAGGTGAGCGAAGGATCCTGGCGAGAAGCCCCCTCACCGAGGTCACCTGCACTCCAGACACCAGGCCTGCCTCACTTCCCAGCTACATGGTCTTCAGTTTTCCAGCAAATTCCCTGGAAAGCAGCACAAGTTTTTGTGGCAAAGCCCGTGGCAGCTTTGTGAGAAATAAATGAATTCAGAGTGGGGGGAAGGAACGTTGATCAGCGTTGCTGTCCCCAGGTTATTCGCTTTGCTTTTACATTTCTTTGACATTCTCCCATCACTGGCAGCTCTCAGCCTGCTGCACGTTCTCCTGCTGCCTCCACAGGGTGGTGGTGCCACACGTGGCAAGGCTGGTATGAAAAATACCCTGGGCAGTAAAGCAAGCAGGTGTGGTGGTTTTCATCCGGTGTCCACCCAAACCTCCAGCCCCCTCTTTCCCCAGAGGGAAAGGGAAAAGGAGAAAAGGCAAACTAACAGCTGAGAGATAATGGTAAAACAAATCCAGAGTGGCTAAATACTTCAATTTATTACTAACAAGATAAGAACAAAAACTAAAAGTAATAAAACTAAAAAGTAAGAAATAAATCAGTCTTAAGAACACCCCTCTCCTCCCACTCCTCCCTCCCTCCAGCAGTTCCAGGGAGCAGGGAATGGGGGTTTGCAGGTGGGTGTTGTTGCTGCCATTGCTCTTGTCCTGGGGGTCACCCCATGGGCTGCAGGGGGGTCTGTGCCCCCTGATGGGCTCCGTGGGCTGCAGGGGGACAACCTGCTCCCCCACGGTCCTGCCCACGGGCTGCAGGGGGCCACAGCTCTGAGTCCTTCCCCTGCTCCTGTGGGGTCCCTCCCACGGGGGACAGTCCTTGATAGACTCTCCAATATGAGTCCACCCCCCGGGCAACACTTCTGCTGGGGGGAAAAACCTGCTCCAGGTGGAGCTCCTTCTCCAGGAGTCATGGCCATGAGTCTCTTGCAGGATCTCACTCCATCCTGGGCCTCCCACACGGCAACAGCTCCTTCTGCATCCACCTGCTCCTCCAGGGGCTGCAGGGGGGTCTGTGCACCGCGATGGTCTCCGTGGGCTTCAGGGTGGGGGAATAACTTTCAGTCCTTTCCCCCCTTCTCCAGTGTGGGGTCCCTCCTTCTCCTCTCCTGCTCCCACCTTGGTCTCTGCATTGTTATCCCATGGCTGGAATTCCCAACTGCCCCACACTCCTAAATCCTTAACTATGTTATCCCAGAGCTGTGACTGTGAGTCTTAATTGGCTCCACTGTGTCCACCAGCAGGAGGTCCCTCCTGGCCCTGGCTGTCCTTGGCTCCACAGGACAGGGGAAGCTTCTGGCAGCTTCTAAGAGAGACCACCCTGGTAGCGCCCCCTTCTACTAAAATTCAGCTTCAGAAACCTGTGACAGCAGGGTGGAGGTGTGGGCTCTCATCATCTGAGCATGAGGGAAGAGCATTGGGCATTGAGGAGAAGAAATGCTGCTTTGTCACACAACCAGCTGCTGGAAACCAGCACCAGGAGGTTCTGCTGAGGCTGAAAACATCCAAAAATTGGATGGGGCCTTCGTGTGGATGGCAAACACACCTTGTGACAGGGATTTAGGTCAGAGCAGGGTGTGTAATCCACAGACCTACCTCGGGGGGGGTTCAACTTCCTGAAGAAATGTGGTCTCACCACCGGTTTCCAAGTCTGTGTCCGTGTGTCAACCTTTGGGCTCTTCCTCCAGTGAGTCATTTGTGTGTCTTCTGGTCGTGTCCCACTGGACTCGCAGAATCATGGATTGGGTTGGGAGTGATCTTAAAGATCATCCAGTTCCAAGTCCCTGCCATGGGCAGGGAATTTCCACAGAAGTGGAAGTTGCCAAGGGCTGAGGAACAAAGATAATTCCCTTTTCCAGCAGAGCTGTGAAACATCAATGGTCAGGAAGAGATGAAGGTGCTCTCCCCAGTGTGTCCCCTGGGAATAACCCACTTCATCCCTGCCTGGATATAACCAGTGCTACACCTGGATGCAGACTCCTCTGGGCACAGGGTTTTTCATGGAAACAGTCAATGTTTTTCATGGATGCTTTGGGAAAACGCTGTGTCCTCAGGCTGCTGGGGAGACACTCACTTGGAAACAGAGCTCAGAGGCCTTTGGGCTTGGAAACAGAAGTAAAACCCTCTGTGAGGAGGAGCTGCTGCTGGATTGTGCATGTCCCAAGGAAATATGGGCTAGTGGAGATGAGAGTCCACCCCACATGGCCCCAAAACCCATCTGCTGTTTTGTTTGGGGCCATATTTTAGAGAAAACTTATGCTGAATCTATTTAGACATTCCTAAATATTTCATTGGTGCTGCTCAAGATATTCCCATGATTTCAAACCGAGCACGTGGCCCGAGGAGGAAAAGAGGGGGGACAAGTAGTGACTCAAGTGATAAAAACAATCTGTGGTCCCCCTTCAACAACAAAAGGGAACATTTAATGCCAGTTATTTCTGAAAGTTAAGTGACTACAGGGATTTATGTAACTGGCAAGTCTGGAATTGTTCCTGAGGCTGCTCCTCAAATCTTGGGTTCAGTTTTGGGCCCTGCATGAAAAGAAGGACAGGGAGGGGCTGGAGGTGTGCAGGGAAGGGGATGGGGCTGGGAAGGGGCTGGAGCAGNGATTCCATGATGCTGCTGAGGGGTTGTTTGCGGAGGTGCTGGGTTTTGCCAAACTGCTTGTTGTCCAACCCTCTGAGGGGAACCACCTGGGGCTGAAGAACACCTGCAGATGCTGTGTGTGGTGGGGACTCACCTGCTGGTGTTCAAAACCACATGGCCATCCATTCTGATGAAAACCTGGAAGCTCTCAGAAGGCTTGGCTTTCCAAGTGGGAAAAGCTGTTACTGCTCTTCAGCAGGTCATTTTTCATGAGGAAAAGTGGAAGATGAAACAACCCAGGCCGTGAAAACACCCCCCAGCCCCCCTTCTTTTGTGCCTTCCTCGTGAGCTCCCTCAGAGAGCTGTGCTGGGGACACGGCCACGTGTCATCCTGCTGGGGTCCTGGAGGGTGTCCTGGTGGTTCCACAAGTCAGGGAGCAGAAAACTCTGTTTCTACATGAATGATTCAGGGATTAGATTTGAATTAAGATGCATCTGATGCTGACAATTCCACTACCTTCTCCAGAACAAAAAGCCCTTCATTTAAACGTGAGATTAGTTCTGGCTGCAAGTATGAACGGCTCCTTGTTGACCTGAGGAGCATCCAGAGATGCCAAGGGGTGACCAGACAAGCTCCTGTGGTCTCCTCCAAGCACTTTAAGGGCCTCTGCCAGGCCCGCTCAGTTTCCCTTTGCTCCTTGCTCTTCGCAGGAGTGTTTTGCTTTGGTGGGAAGTGGCCTGGGACTCTCGGGAGTCAGCTCCACTGAGACTTTTCCTTATCCCAGACCACAGCTTCAGGAGCAAGACTAGGTATGGGGAGTGGCTTGGTTCCTCATGGACCTTGAAAAATCCATCTGTGTCCTGTTTCACAGCTCCATAGTTCATGGGTGGGATGGGGAGCTCATCCCTTCCCACTCCTTCCACCTGGGAACAGCTGCCTCGGCACAAGGGATTTCACACATGGCAGCTGTTGGAAGATCTTTCCTTTGTTTGTCTTCCCTCCTTACAAAGCAGGACATTTCCACTCCTGCTCTGCCTTCCCCCCTCCCCATGGGGATTCCTGTCCTTCCCAGCTCTCCTAGTCGTGCTCCATCAAGGGAGGCTCTTTCCCACTGATATCTCCTTTAACTTTGTTAGAAGCGCTGTATGTCATTCCAGCAGAGTTGTTTCCACTGACACATCACTCTCCCCTTTTTCCACCCTCCCCAGCAGAAGGGATTTTTAGAGAGATTTTTAGGCTTAGATTGCACTTGATGAACTGTTCTACTTGCCAAAAAAAAAGGAAAAAAAGGAAAAAAAAAAAAGGACAGAAAGGGAGGGGAGAGACAGGGATGGATTTTGAATGTGTGGAAAATATTGCTGTAGGATTTTCTCCCTGTGCCATGGTTCCCCTGGGAATTACTTCACCGTTTCATTTCCATGTTTTTTATTGCTCAGCCTCTCAGAAATAACATTTCTTTGTTTAACAGCTGACCCAGGCAGGAATGCAAATGTAAGACTGCTGGGTCTGCATCCTCTCCTGTTAGAGAGCGTGCCCTCGGCTCGTGCTGCAGCTTTGCAAAGGCTGAGAGGGCTCTGAGATTCCCTGGGAAAGACAGCACATGGAAATCAGGGAGTCTGAAGAGCAAGCAGAAAATCACTTGAATTTCCTGCCTTTTGTAGGACTTGAGAACACAGATCAGGGGGAACATCCCTGTGGAACTGGAAGCAGTGAGTAAAGTCCATCCAGCCCTGTCCTGGCACCCCTCAGAAAAAACAGCACAGGAAGAAAAGGAGCAGACATCCCACGCAGGACATTGCACAGGGCTTTCTACACCCCCGAGGAGGGATCATGGAGAGCTCTCCTGCCAGGCTTCTGCACCAGTGCTGTGCCAGGCAGAAAAGGCAAAGGGCAGCTCCCACATCAAACATGTTTCCTGCCCAGTGGCAACTGGACACTGCCTCTTGGATTCCAATTCCAGCAACCAGCCAGCTCGTAATTAGGATCATAGAATCATGGAATCCTGCAATGGCTTGGGTTAGAAGAGACTTTAAAGCGCATCTCAGTCCACCCTCTGCCATGAGACACCTTCCACCAGCCCAGGTTGCTTCAAGCCCTGTCCAACCTGGTCTTGGGTGCTTCCAGGGATGTGGCAGCCACAGCTTCTCTGCCCAACCTGTGCCAGGGCCTGCCCACCCTACAGGGAGGAATTCCTTCCCAACATCTAATCTCAATTTCCCCTCTTTCAGTCTGACCATGGGCTCTCTGTCAGCCCCAGAATCCTCGTGGAAAACTGACAATCTGCTTCCAAAGCCTCTGCTTCTGATTGTGCCCAGGGAAAGGTCTTTGGGCACCACAGTGGGGCTGAAGAGGAGCTCCATGCTGAGGGAGCCCCAGAGCTTCCCTGAGTGCTACAGCAGAAAGGAGACATTCCAGCTTGGGGGGCCTTAACAGAGAGACATGCCAGGGATGTTTCATAAATCCCATTTCACCAGGCAGAAATTGGTGCCTAAAAGGTCACAAATGGCTCTAAGTCCAAGTAGAAAGTCAGGCTGGGCCGCCAGGTTGGAACAACCTGCTCAGATGTGGTCCTTGAACTGGCACGTCTTCGTTCCCCCACCCAACTGCTCAGAGCTTGAAAGGTGATGCCATTGGGTCCCCATTCCCCTGAGGAGAACGGAGCGATCACCTCCGAGCTGCGTGGAGGAAGGAACTCCCACTGTGCCCCACTGCCCAGGGGGAGAGGTGTCATCTCCCCTTCTCTAACCTGCACTTTGGAAACAGGAATGTCTGAGCGGAGCTGCTTTAGTCTCTGTTTGATAACGTCCCTCTGCTCCAGCCCAGAGCTTCCCTCAGCCTGGGGCAGCTGGAGCCAGGACACTTGGGAGAAGGTGTGACTGACACCACTTCTGCCTCTGGCAACTTGACCAACCCTCGTGCAAGGAAACAAAGCATTTTAGGGGCTGCCTGTAGGAGAGTGAAGCCTTGTTCCCTTCCTGCAGCAGCAGCTGCCTGGAGCTCCTCTGGATGATGCTCTTCTGCAGAGCCATCCTTGGTCATTCTTGAGGAACCCGCCGAGGAACACGGCAAACCCTCCGCAGGGCGTCTGCGTGGGGGAGTTTTGGCAGCCAGGAGGAGGGAGAGGTGAAGGTGACATCAGGGTGTGGACTCAGAACAGCCATGACAAGTCCCGGTGATGGGGCACAGTTGCTGCTGGAGCTGGAGCTTTGCTTCAGGGTTGGTGGCTGGAGAAGAGCTCTGGCCAAGCGTGACGCCTTTGGGGTGTGTCCTGCTGTGAAGACCATTATCTTTGTGCTGCCTGTCTCCTTGTCCAGGTGGCTCTGCCTCACACTCTGCTGTACAAGTGACATAGGCTGGGAAGGGTCCAGCCAAGATGAGGGTTTGGTGGCCAGGGTGTCCCCAGTACCACCAGCTTCCCAAAGAGGCTCCTGAGAGCTCCGGGGGTCTCTGTGTGGAAGGAGAGGAGACAGGGCTGAGCTGAGAAAAGGCTGTGCCTTGAGGGAAGGTGTGGGCAGTGTGTGTAGGACTGAGGACCTCTGTGAGCCACCTGGAGCAGAAGAGAAAGTCCCAGTGAAGCTCACAAGAGGGGAAAATCCTGTTGCTTAAGTGTGCCAAAGTACTTTTGGATGTCCAGCATGGCAGAGCTGAAGTTTGGCTGGGAAGGATCTGACCCTGTGGCCGTGTCCCTCACTAGCAAAGAGCAGCACTCCAAACTGGGAGGTTTCCAAGTGGAATCAAATGGAAAAGTAAAAGGCCTGGAGAGGTGGATGGAGTGACGGAGGTCTTTGAAGGTCCCGAGCAATTCAAATTATGTTTTCAACCTTGGCTAAATCGTGTAACCAGCAATGATCCCAGACTGGAATTGGAGCTGCTGGTCCCCAGTCCGGGCCCCTGGTTGGCTTGGCAGAGGATGCAGTGTCTGCACAGGTCTGGGGAATGACTTTGTGGCCCACCACATCCCACTGGGTAGGAAAGACACTCTGTTAGGGGAGTCCCTGCTATCTCCCATGGCTTCTCACGAGGGTCACCATGCTGTACATCAGACCTCCTACCACTGCACATCCCAGAACCTCCCCAAATCCATCTGCAGGACTGGTGACTCCCCATTGTGAGACCCCACCACGCTCCCAAAGGCCCTTCTGGAAAGGCACTGCCCTCCCCATCCCTGGAGGTATCCAAGGCCAGGTTGGAACAACCTGCTCTAGTGGAAGGTGTCCCATGGCAGGGAGTGGAATTAGGTGACCTTTAAGGTCCCTTCTCACCCAAACCATCCTGTTTCTGCCCTGAAAGGATGGCAGCAGTGGCTCTGAAAGCCGCCCCAGGTTTGGGCTCATCCCTCGGCCGCGATTGGCGCCAACAAAGGAGCTCTGTTTTCTGCTCTGATTGTTTTTGTTCCCCAAAACAAAGGAGGGCCTGAGGAACGTCCGCTTCAATTCTCGAATTTCACAGACTCCACTTGCACAAGACGGGGAGGGGGAAGAGCCAACCCAAAAGCCCAACAACAGGCGTGGAAAGAGCCCCAAGTATTAATGGCAGCTGATCAATAACTAATCCGCGGTGTTCCAGTTACCAACTCGATGGAGAAAATTCCCGGTGCTTAAGTAATTCCAGCTAATCTTAATGAGTGCCTCCATGCCTCCCTGCCTGCAGAGCTCTGTGAAATTCACAGAAAAATGTCATTTCGGCGTGCAGAACACTTTTTTTTTTTTTTTCCCCTCGCAGTCATCAAAGGAGCATAAAAAATGCTCTTAGAAATCTGCTATCTCTCCCTGCCAGATGAGGCCTTCAAAAGGCAAGCACTCATTTTTTTTTGTCATAAGCAAGGGGAGATTAGGAATACATTATCTGGTTAACATTCAAAAAGACACAATATTCCAAACACCTGATTTTTGCATTCTCCCTTATTTACGCCGCCCCTCCATCCCCATGGAGCTACTCCATCCTTGTGGAGTGTCCACGTCCCTTGGAGAGTCCCCATCCCCGTGGAGCACCCCCATCCATGTGGAGCTCCTCCATTCTCATGGAGCTCCCCCTTCCCCATGGAGCGCCCCTATCCCCATGGAGCACCTCCATCCCCATGGAGAACCCACATCCCCATGGAGTGCCCCTGTCCCCATGGAGTGCCCCCATCCCTGTGGAGCATCTCCGTCCTCATGGAGTGCCCCTGTCCCCATGGAGTGCCCCCATTCCTGTGGAGCCCCTCCATCCCTGTGGAGAACCCACATCCCCGTGGAGTGCCCCTGTCCCCATGAGGCTCCTCCATCCTCATGGAGTACCCCTGACCCCATGGAGTGTCCCTATCCCTGTGGAGCTTCTCCACCCCATGGAACATTTCCATCCCCATGGAGCACCCCCATCCCTGTGAAGCTCCTCCATCCCTGTGGAGCACCCCTGTCCCCGTGGAGTGTCCCTGACCCCGTGGAGCTCCTCCATCTCCGTGGAGAACCCCCATCCCTGTGGAGTGTCCCCATCCCTTGCAGTGTCCCTATCCCTGTGGAGCGCCCCCATCCCCGTGGAGCATCCTTGTCCCCGTGGAGCTACTCTATCCTCATGGAGCTTCTCCATCCCCTTGGAGCATCCTTGTCCCTTGGAGTGTCCCCATCCCCGTGGAGTGCCCCCATCCCTGTGAAGCTCCTCCATCCCCGTGGAGTGTTCCCATCCCCGTGGAGGTCCTCCAACCTCGTGGAGAACCCCCATCCCTGCGGAGTGTCCCTGTCCCCATGGAGCTCCTCCATCCCCGTGGAAAACCCCTGTCCCCATGGAGCGTCCCCATCCCCGTGGAGCTTCTCCACCCTCATGGAGTGCCCCTGTCCCGGTGCAGTGTCTCTGTCCCCGTGGAGCACCCCTGTCTCCATGGAGTGTCCCTGTCCCCTGGAGTGCCTCTCCCTCATCCCTGCTGAAGGAAATGATGCCCCGGAGACAAATCAGCTGCAAAGGGGAGGACGTCGAGACGTAGCTTTGTTCTATTTTTATTCGGTGCTGCTTCAGCAACATCTCAAAGGGAAAGCAGGACCAGTCTGGTGCTCCTGAGCCTTCTCTGCATGGCCCTGTTGAAAGCTGAGGAGATCCTCTTGAGTTCCTTTGCAGACAGCAGGAGCAAAACCTCTCCTTCCCTGTCACCAGGCGTGCAAGGGGCTCACTGGGGCCAAGTGCTGGCAGCCAGGAGAATGAGCTTTTGAAGGGATGGGAGGGATGGATGGAGAGGCAGAGAGGGCTGGTTATTTTCCAGGGGAAGTTTCTTTTCCCCTGGAAAGTGTAAGGTGGGGTCTTAGCATGGGAATGGAGGGATTAGAATAAGGATGGGATTCCAGGGGGTTTCAGGAGGAAAGCTCTGCCCTGGTGTAATGAGACAGCCCGAAATCCTCTTTGCATCCATTCAGGTTCCCCCTGATTGAGACGAACACTCCAATTCTGGGGCCATATGATACGGAACCACAGCAGCACAGAATCAAAGAATCTCCTGAGCTGGAAGGGACCCACAGGGATCATCCAGTCCAACCCTGCACAGACACCCCAACCATCCCACCTTGTGCCCCAGAGGATCACCCAAATGCTCCTGGAGCTCTGGCAGCCTTGGTGCTGTACCCACTGCCCTGGGGAGCCTGTTCAGTGCCCACCACCCTCTAGGGGAAGAACCTTTTCCTGAGATCCCACCTAACCCTGCCCTGTCACAGCTCCAGCCCTTCCCTGGGTGCTGTCCCTTGTCACAGAGAGCAGAGATCGATGCTGACCCTCAGGAGGAGCTGCAGACCCCGATGAGCTCTGCCCTGAGTCTCCTCTTGTCCAGCTGAACACCCCAAGTGCCCTCAGCCAGGTGAAGGCTTTCACAGCCCCACCAGCCAAGTGGCTGGTATTGAAGATGTAGCCTTGAAACTGGAGATGCCCAGGAGTGTTTGGAGATGGACACAGGAGAAACCACTCATGCATCACTTCAGGTCACTCCAGCTCTTCAGGCCACTCACCCACAGCCTGAGACAGTCAGAGAGAAATATTCAGCATAATTCATTTTAGCTTGTGCATTCTCCCGCTGGAGAATTCAGGTTCCCCTTCCCAGGAAGGTCTCCTGCCCTCGGTGGTCAGTCCTGTCTATGCAGCTCTTCCCACTCACTGCAAAGTCCCCAGATCAAAAGGGTCCCTTTTTCTCCTCCTTTTCCCTCGGGGTCCAGCCATGACTCTGTCATAAATCAATGTACAAAGTATGAGCAGGAGCATTTTTTTCTTTTTATAGAACAACTCCAGCAATCTTTGTAGTTCATAACTAGGCATGCAGGGTTTTTATTAATTTAACAGTGTTATTCCCCTTATGAAATATTCATCCCCCAGGATTTCTGTGCACATGAAGGTTTTGAAGAAATTGATCTGCAATGCAGTTACTCCTTTAAAAGAATGATTTCTTTATTATCTCTCCCTTTCAGTGATACTCTATATCTGAGTAGTGGCTGATTAAAAGTGTGATCAATCCCCTGAAAGCAAACAGAGATATTTTTAATTGTGGGGGAATTTACAGTGTGGGAGGAGGTGTTTGGAGAGCCCGGCCCTGCCACTCATTGCTCTGTCAGCCCCTCCTCTGGCATCCTTGCAGGCCCTGGGCCTCCCAAGCCCTTGGAGATCCCTTCATCCCAGCTGGCATCTCCATTCTTGCTGTCAAATGATGGAGAGAGAGCTGCTCTTGGGCCCTGACTCAGCAAAGCAGTTAAATACAGGCTTTTCTCTCAGTAAGCTGAGCCTTGTTGTCTCTGGTTTCACTGCCCTCTTCCACATTCCCATGTTGTTCTACAAATATCCATGTGCTCCACTGATGGGTGTTGTCCTGTCCTCTCGGGGCTGGCTTGGGTGGGCACTGATGGGTTCAGGGGCCCCACGTGGTGCTCAGCACAGGGGTCGGTGAGCTCCATCCTGCTCGTGCCCCACTGGGCTGGGCTGTACATCTGGTTTTGGGGATCAAATAGATTTTCTTTCTGTCTCAGTGTATTTATTGTGATCTTTTTATGAAATTGTTATTCTGACTTGCAAGCCCATCCTCAGTTGGGTTCATTTCCCCTGTTGGTTTACCTTCAAACCAGCACACTGTCCCTCCATCCCTTGTCCCAGTTCCCTATCTGGCTCTCCTGGAGCACCTTTAAGCACTGGAAGGGATTCTGAGGTCTCTCTGGAGCCTTCTCTCCTCCAGGATGAACAGCCCCAACCTGTGTAAATAAAGAGCAGAACTTGAAGGTGATGCAAAGGGGAGAAATGGGAGTTACTCCAAAGCCCTTCCCAGCAGGATCCTTATCAGAGCTGACATGGCATGGCCCTGGACTAAAAGCCTCTGGGATGTGTCCCAGGTGTCACTGACTGCTCCAAGAATGGCAGTGCCTTCCAGCCTGCCCAAGGGGTTTGGAGATAAAACACATGGCTGTGTTCAGGAACGATGGAATGCTGTGGTGCTTTCAGCACCAGCAGAGAGGGCAGGGCCAGATGAGCCCCCCAAAAGCTGCTCCACGTGGTGCCAGCAGCCCCTCCATCTTCACCCTCAGCAGCCCCTGAGTGCTGCCCCACCTCCTTCTGTCCCCACCACAGCAGCACATGTCCCACTAGCTCCTGTGCCCTCCCACTCTGGATAAATCCAGGCTGGGATCCCAGGCTGGGGTGCACCAGATGAGGGCTGAGACCGCCCTCGGAGGCACGATGAGGGTCCTCTTGGGGGGCATCACCCAGCTGTCACCCCTTTTTCCTGGGGGATGTCACCCTTAGCTAGGAAAATGTCCCCTTTCATCCTTGTTCTTGTGGTCCTCCACAGCTTTTCCTTGCACAAGGACACGGAACTGACATTGTCCAGACCTAGAGGATCCAAGGCCTGGCCCTTGGGGGCATTTCTGGAGGGGCTTTTCTGGTCACTGGGGGTGTTTCTGGTGTGGCTTTCTGGTCATTGCAGGTGTCTCTGGAGGGGGCTTTTGGTCATTGGAAATGTTTCTGGAGGGGTTTGCTGGTCCCTGCAGGTGTTTCTTGGGGAGGTTTGTTGGTCCCTGCAGGTGTTTCTTGGGGAGGTTTGCTGGTCCCTGCAGGTGTTTCTTGGGGAGGTTTGCTGGTCCCTGCAGGTGTTTCTTGGGGGGGGTTGCTGGGCCCTGCAGGTGTTTCTGGAGGGCTGTGGAGCAGCAGATGCTGTTGAGGCCACGAGTAGCCTGGTCACTGCTCAGTCTTGCAGTGTCCCCTGGTGTTTGAAGGCATCAGTTCAGAGCTCTGACTGCAGGGAGCACATTCCATTAGCCCAAGAGCACCCAGGAAAGGCATCGAGGTGACCTGGAGCTGCAGCACAGCCCTTCTACCACGTCCCACTGCACCCCCAAAGACACTCCTGGTAACACAGCACTCCCAAAAAGAGCACTCAGCCATCATCTGCCATGCAAGCCTTCCCAGGATGGGTATGAAAACCCAGGGCAGCTCCCACTGGGAGGGCTGCAGAAATTTGCCTTTCCCCTTGGTCACCAGAAGGTGTTGGGACCACTCTGCGTCCGCTTTCCTCCCCACACTTACTCCAGATTCACCCCGATGTGAAGGGGTCATGATGAAGCCCTGGAAAACCTGGAAAGGAAACACAGATGACTCTTCACCTGGCTTTGCACTGGGCATAAAATCTCCAGGGAGGTGTGAGGGGCAGGGGGAAATGCTGGGGAAGCAGTGGTGGAGCACAGGGGAAAATAAAATAAAATAAGGACTCGGCTCCAGGGAAAATGAGGTTTCATTAATTCCCTGGTTCCTTTTCTGCGTGGCCAGTACTCTGTAGGAGCAACCCAGGAAGCTGAAAAAAACAACCACAATTACTACCTAGGCAGGAAAAAAACCTGTCAAATCTTCAAAGGAGCTGCTTAAAGACAGGGGAGTTTTAACTGGCAGAAGGGTTTAACAGAGAAAGGCCATCCTCGGAATCAATGGAATGTAAAAGCCCTCTGACTACAAAAGAAATTGGAGACATTTGTTCCTCTCCAACACCAGTTTGGGGCATATTGGAGAAGCTGCAGAGGTGCAGGAACATCCCAAACTCCCAGTTTAGGCCATATATTCTGTACAGCCCTACAGGTGTAAGTACACATCCTGGTTTGGGGCTTAAATGGGCCCCTTCAATATGGAAAAGCTGCAAGGCCAGAGGCTTGGGGTTTGCTGGAAGCTTTGTTGATCCCTCCCTCCTCGGAGGAACAGCTCCTGATGGGCACGGGAGGGATTCTGCAGAGCTGTGGCACGATGGTTGCGCTGAGAGCCCGATGAATTTTGGGGGTCTCCAGCTCAGCCTCCCCCAACCTCAGCACTCCCTTGGCCACCACCTCCAAGCCAGTGCTGGGCTTACAAAACGTGCCTGAGGATTTGCTGTCCCGGGCTGGAAAGCAGAAGTACCTGCAGAGCGAGGGGAAGGGGGAGCCTGAGGGGATTATGGCAGGTGGAAATCCGGCTGGGACCCAGCCGGTGTCAGATGCGGTTATCCCGAGGGCCAGCAGTTCACCTGCTGAAATTGCACCATGGAAGAGGAATGGTAGCATATCCCAAGTTGGAAGGGACCCACCAGCATCAAGAGCAGCTCCTGGCCCTGCACAGAACAACCCCAAAAGCCCCACTTTGTGCCTGGCAGCCTTGTCTAAACGCACCCCAGTATTCGTCTGATTGCCAAAATTGCTTTGTTGTTTCTGAGCTCTAGAATTTCCTAGCACCTCGATACATTGACCGTTTGTTTCTGGTTTTATTTTGCCTCTTTTTGGGAACAGAGGTGATTCACTGTGTTTGCATAACACCTGGTTACAGCACAGGTTGGATTGCTGGGCATTGGCTTTGTAACCCAAACAATAACAGCCCCTCTTGGGATTGTTGGCTGGACGCACACAAAGCCAGGCAGGAGCGGATCTTAATCGCTCTCACTAATTTCCTGTGCTTCAGCTGAACTCCCTTATTGTCTTTTCCATGAAAAGGAAACAATGCCAGGGAAAGCACCGGCATTTAACACTGATAACATCGGCTCCTAAAGCGAGTCAGGCACGCGTGGGGAGAGGCAAGAACAGCGGTGAGAAAGGACACAGCCCCAGCGTTTGATGTGCACTGTGCAGGGGCTGGAAACCCACCCAAAACCAGGAGAGGGTTTGTGGGAGCTCCCACCTATTCCCAGACCTGGAGAGAATTCCAGCAGCTCCCATTTCCCTTCTGCAGAGGCACTGCAGCAATAGCAAATTCATCCAGGAGGTGGCAGGAAGATTTTTGCACAGAGGGAGAAGAGAAAAATGTAGGCAGAGAGAAAAATTTAAAGGAGAAAAGGTTACACCTGGCAACAGCGACCTGGAAAGCCTCCTCCTCTTCCCATACTGAGGGATGGGGAAGCCACAGCTTCTCTGGGCAGCATCCAGCTGGGAATGCTGGAAAAAATCAGTGAGGAAAAGCACGGGATGGGTTGGATTGGAAGGGACTTTAAAGCTCATCCAGTTCCACCCCTGCCATGGGCAGGGACACCTTCCACTGTCCCAGGGTGCTCCAAGCCCCACCCAACCTGGCCTTGGACACTTCCAGGGATGGGGCAGCCACAGATTCTCTGCCCAACCTGTGCCAGGGCCTGCCCACCCTCACAGGGGAGAATTTCTCCCCAATATCCCATCTATCCCTGCCCTCTGGCAGTGGGAAGCCATTCCCCTGTGTCCTGGCACTCCAGGCCCTTGGAAACAGGATCTCTCCATCTTTCCTGTAGACTCCCTTCAGGCACTCCAAGGCCACAATGAGCTCACCCCAAAGCTTCTCTTCTCCAGGCTGCACAATCCCAGCTCTCCCAGCCTTTCCTCCCAGCAGAGCTGCTCCATCCTCTGCCCATCCTGGTGCCTCCTCTGGACTCTCTCCAGCAGCTCCAGGGAAATCTAGCAGTGGACAGGATCGTGTCCTGAGGCTGTTGCCCCATCCACAGGGGCAGTGCAAAGACAAATAAGGTGACTGGAGGGTTTCTGAGCAGATCTGGGTGCCCAAAATGCCTTTGCTCTTCCTGACTCCATCCGTGGAAGCCACAAAGGACACTGCATACCTTGGGTATGTGAGATATCCAGAGGTGGGCAGCTGCATGGAAATCCTGCCCTGCAAGGACATGGATTCGTGCTTGGAATGGAGAGAGACCCAACCCTGCTGTTAATATTGCTGGTGGTGCTCCAGGAGCTGCTGGGAAGGACCAGCTGTTGTGCAGAGCATCACTCAGGGCCTCATTCCCCTCCAATCACAACCTGAACGCTGCTGGAGCACGGGGAATGGCAGGGTGTCCTCAGAGCTCACCCTCTCCAGACAACCTGGAATTACAGCCCCAGGGATATTTTCTCAAGAAAAAGAGCCCTCTGTTGAGAAATTGATTTTTGGCACACTTTAGTGGGACATTATTGGAGCCATTTGTAAAATTGCTGTGCTCTATTCATATCGTATCACGCAGGAATTGGAGCAGTGGTGTGGAAATGAAACATTTCAATCTCAGTTATGGATTGTTTCAGTCTTATTAAAACACTTCAGGAAGGTCAAAGGAAAATATTGTCTGAAGATTTTTCTTGCAGAAATAAAATGGAGACTTGCCTTTGAAATGCTGATTTGGGTGACCTCGGTTCTGAAATTTATCCTTGAAGGGATCCAGTAATTCCAGTTTTGGACACCTTTGAACCACAGTCCCTACCCACGGGCAAGGGATGGGAAATGGCTGTGAAAGTGAACCGGAAGAGTCTGTCTTGGGCTTCAACACAGCTGGGACTGCAGAGCACAGCCACAGCTTCCACATGGGGTGGGGATGGCTGAGAAGACACCAGGAGGTGGATCCTGTCTATCTCAAAGCTTGAAGTTTTGATGGAGGGAAGATAAACCACTGACTTTCAGGCAGACAAAGATAAGTGGGATGGTTCCCCCAGCAAGCGACAAATTGTGCCTGCTCCAAAAAGCCTCCCAAAGAAAGAACTATAGAATTACAGGATTATTAAGGTTGGAAAAGACTTCCAAGTTCATCGAGCCCACCCTGGCATCTGGCCCAGAGCACTGAGTGCCATGGCCAGTCATTCCTTGGACACCTCCAGGGGTGGGCACTCCAAACCTCCCTGGGCAGCCCCTTCCAAGGCCTGACCACCCTTTCCATGAAGAAATTCCTCCTGCTGTCCAACTCTGCTGGTTTGAAGGTAAACTGGCAGGAGAAATGAACCTGAGTGGAGGGAGATGACAAATCAGAGTTACAATTTACCAAAAAGATCACCATAAATACACTGATGAAGATAAAAATTGTTTTAACCCACAAACCCAGATGTCTAACCCAGCCCCCTGGGGCACCAACAGGGGGGTGTTCATTGGCCCCTGTGCTGAGCCCCACGTGGGTCCCCTGAGGGCAGAGGGAAAGGGAAGGAAACCTGTTGGTGAGGATGATGGTCAGTCTGGTCCAGAGTGGCAGTGCAGTCCTGGTGAGGCTCTGCTCCTCCTCTGCATCCCAAACAAGTCCCAAACCCCAAGATTATTTATGCTGAGGGTCAGGTGGGAATGCCCAGCACCTCCCCCAGGGTGGGGAGTTCCACAGTGGGTGATTCACTCTGTGAGTCCCGGGGTGTTTTGGAATCTTTGATGGCCCCTGAGCAGAGATGACCCCTCAGGTGGGGGGGAAGGTGCTGATGCCTCCGCAGAGGGGAGTTCTCCCAGCTGGGTCACTGGGGTGGAGACAGAAACACTGCCCTGTCCCACAGGGTCCTTTAACCCCCAGTTTGTCCCCTGAGGGGTCAGCTGTGCCCTGGGCAGCTGCTGCCAACGCTCCATCACTGACAGTCCTCCAGAGATGGCACAGAGGGGGTGGAATGCACAGCTTTGGTGACACCCACACAGCGACAGACTGGTCCTGGCCCCTGTAACTGGACATCAACCACCCTGCAGGTCAACATGAGTACTTCTAGTTAGAAGTTATTTGAGTTAAAAATTCCCTGAACCTGCAGCATATTTGGAATCTCAGTAAGCCAACAGGAACTGTACTTTTTTCTGTCATGGATGAGGCCCTAATGGTTGTTTTGCAACCCCTTGAAGCTCCTTGAGGTGGGTTTTCCCCAGGTCTTGTGAGCAATGCAGACGTTGTTTGGAGTGTGAGTCGATCTTTGGTATCATTGTCTGAGACATCCCAATTTAGGACAAACATCCAGGGCCCATCACTGCCCTCCTCCTTTTTTTAACCTACTCCTAGTAAAATCCCCACTTTTACTGGAATTAGAAGAGTTTCTCCTCCACTTTATCTTCCTTCCCTCCTTAATCCCTTTGTTGTGTTCCACCCCCAGCCGTAACATAGAGGAATGAGAAAACATCTCTTTTAATTATTTAGCATGTTATTAACATTAGTTTCCTCTGTTTTCTTTTGCAGAAACCACCAGAAGCTCCTTCAAAAGAGCAATGTAATTCTTCAGTCAGACTTTGCATTTCCTGGTCATTAACAAACGTGGGTTTATGGAATTCTGGCAGTTTTCCATCTCTTTATCACCGAGTAGAGAGCGAGAAACAACAAACTTTTGTGCTCTCATCTGCTTTGAAAGCATTTCATTCCTTCTCTTCAGAGTTTCTCTGAGCCTCATGCCAAGAAAATACTTCTGCAAGGTCAGGTCTGCTGGGGAGGCCAAATGAAATGCTGGACCTCAGTGGAATTATGGGATCATCTGGACAGGCAATATTGGCCTTGGGAAAGAGCTCTGCTCCGTGACTTCACAGCTCTGGCTCAGCCAGAATGGTCTTCAAGCAATAAAACAACGTCTTGGAAGGGCCTTATCTTTAACTAACACTCAGTGGCTTAAGCCTAAGAGACCCTGGGCTGCTGCAACTGGTTTTTCTTCCTCCTGCCCAGCTTCTGATGGACCTAAATTCGGTGGATTGGCTTCCATTCCTCGGGAAGCAGGAAAAATGGCAAGTTTTGCCTCTGAAGTAGCAGAGAATGTTCCTGTCTGTGGATGACCACAACATCCCATCAAAGGATGCAGGAGCTACGAGGAGGACTGGCAGCCCCGGATGATCCCTGTCCTCCCTGCTCCTCTGGGCACTGCTCTGCCCCACACAGGCCGTATTTACCACCAGAGAACTCAAGGTGGGTGTCTCATGTGTCCCAGTTACAGGGGCCAGGACCAGTCTGTCACTGTGTGGGTGTCACCAAAGCTGTGCATTCCACCCCCTCTGTGCCATCTCTGGTGGACTGTCAGTGATGGAGCGTTGGCAGCAGCTGCCCAGGGCACAGCTGACCCCTCAGGGGACAAACTGGGGGTTAAAGGACCCTGTGGGACAGGGCAGTGTTTCTGTCTCCACCCCAGTGACCCAGCTGGGAGAACTCCCCTCTGGGGAGGCATCAGCACCTTCCCCCCCACCTGAGGGGTCATCTCTGCTCAGGGGCCATCAAAGATTCCAAAACATCCCGGGACTCACAGAGTGAATCACCCACTGTGGAACTCCCCACCCTGGGGGAGGTGCTGGGCATTCCCACCTGACCCTCAGCATAAATAATCTTGGGGTTTGGGACTTGTTTGGGATGCAGAGGAGGAGCAGAGCCTCACCAGGACTGCACTGCCACTCTGGACCAGACTGACCATCATCCTCACCAACAGGTTTCCTTCCCTTTCCCTCTGCCCTCAGGGGACCCACGTGGGGCTCAGCACAGGGGCCAATGAACACCCCCCTGTTGGTGCCCCAGGGGGCTGGGTTAGACATCTGGGTTTGTGGGTTAAACCAATTTTTCTCTGTCTCAGTGTATTTTTGGTGATCTTTTTGGTCACTTGTAACTCTGACTTGTCATCTCCCTCCACTCAGGTTCATTTCTCCTGCCAGTTTACCTTCAAACCAGCACAGTGGGATATAAAAATCTATCTTTTCCCCCTGGATTCTGCCAGACTGAAACCATCCTGAGAGACCCAGCAATCAAGGAAAGAGCAGACATGGAGATGATTCATGAAAGTTCTGTGTGGATCCCCTGATTCCCACACCTCTCTCTGGGATTGCCAAAGAGGGACCAGATGGAATGGGTTCCACAGGGATTTAATGAGGAAACAAAGGGGAACTCTACACTTGTGCCGGGACTCCTGAGCTTCCCTGAGCCACGAGGTGGGGTTGTGTTTTTTTCCAGGGCAGTTCTAATGGGTTTTTTTTGATCAGAAAAACAGTTTATCCTGGTTTATTGGTTCTGGGAAAAGCTGTGCCTGCCCAAGCTAAGGCTGGAAGCCTTCACCAGCCAGAACCCCATGGAAATATCTGCTCAGGGCTTGGTGGTGAGGGAATGCCTGTGGGAGCTGGGATCTGGCTGTGGGCCTCTTCCACACGGGATAATCCCACTAATTTAATGTTGGCTGCACGTTCTCATGGCAACCCTGAACCCAAACAACAACAACACAGAGGGGGAAGACTATCCTGGAAATTCCTCTTGCTTGAGGAATGTGTGTTGGGAAGCAAAAGGTGAGCTCCAGGAGGGTGTGAGGGTGTCTGCTCCTGCTTCCCATGAGGCAGGATTACTTCTTTTCCCAGTCCCTGACAAAGATGCTTGGACTGGATGATGCTGGAGGTGTTTTCCAACCTCAAGGATGCAAAAATTCCTTAAGGATTCTGCAATCCCTGTCACTGCCACCACTGGGCTTTGTCTTCACCCATTTGGGTTAGCTCTGTCCGTGCCCATGTCCCCTGGAGTTCCCTTGGGAGCAAAGTCCTTTTCCCTAAAGCATCCTGGACCTACATCTCCTAATTTTATGTTGAACATTTAATTTATAGGGCCCCATGAGACAGATAAGACTCTTTGTTGAGATGCTTCTGACAAGGGCTCCTGGCCTGGGGGTCTGGGGGGCAGTGCCTGGGCTGGGGGTTTGTGGGGAGGTGAT
>VXAU01003156.1:3822381-3837423 GCA_013399695.1 Formicarius rufipectus
GGATCCCTGGTCTGGAGGTTTGTGGAGGGTTCCTGGGCTGGGGGTTTAGGGGGAGGCAGTGTGGGGCATTCCTGGTTTTGGGAGAAGGTGCTATGGGGAGTTCCTGGGCTGGGGGATTGTGGGGATGCTCCATGTGTTGTGTCTTTCTTCTAGTGGCCCTTCCCAGTGGATCTTCTAATGAGAGTTCCACTGAGGTGAGCGAAGCAGGTCACACCTCTGAGTGTTCCTCTCCAGCTCTGTGGGTAAAACCAGTCCCCAAACTGGTGGTGCTGGTGGGAGTGGCTTTTCTGGAGGCTGTGGCTGTGCTGGGGGTGCAGGACGTGCTGCTGGGGGTAAAAAGGGCCCCTGAGCTGAGGGCCAGTTTTCTTGATTCATGTCCAACTTGGTGTTTTTATGGGAAAAATTTGGGTCTGTGCTTTGGTGCTCCATTTGTATCACTGATGGTGTGGTCTGTCTGCTCCCCACAGGTCATGACAGATGCCTGGGCACCTTTCTGGAGTGGCTGGAGGTCCGTGGTGGTCCTTGAGGAGCAGAGGGAGCCTGTGCAGATGTGGCTGTTCCTTGGCCACCTCTTGCCCGGGGCTACAAGAACCTCCACGGTGCGTTTGTGCCACGGGCACGTCCCAGTGCCACCAGGCAGAGCAGCCCCTGCAGACCCCAGAAGTGCTGCTCTTCCCTGGAACAAGCAGCTGCCACACAAGGAACAGGAGAAAGCCTTCCAGGGGCTTCTCTGATCATCAGAGAGGGCTCACTCTTTGTAAAACACGCCACGTGGAGAGGGGTGAAGCAGAGCCGCCTCCGTGACCCGACTTGGATGTATTTCGGAAGAGCTTCTCCCTCTGATTAATTGTGTGGGTGTGTCTACATGCTGGGAAAGGCAGTGATGTTTACTGGAATTGTGCTATAAATGGTCGCTAACTTCTGATTCATTGTGAGATAAATACCAGAATTGAGGCTACAATGTGGTAACATCCGAAGCGGGAGCTCCTCTTTCATGCTCAGGAGCGTGGAGGGTTTGAAGACACCTTCTTTCAAAGATTAGGGGTTCTTCACACCTTTCCTCTGCACTAGGAAGAGGAAAAGGCATCTTTTTGTTTTGTTTTGTTTTTTTTTTAAAGAAGCGATGGATATGGCCAGGCTTTTGTATGCAGAAATGAATTATTGGTATTGTTAAATAGATTTTTTTCAAGTTTACAGAGCTGGGCTGAACAACTTGCACTTAAATCTGTGGGAAGTGGTCAATAAACCTGAGCTCTTCCACTTAACATGGTAAACTTGTGTTAAATGGTGGAAACCTGCCACGATATGGCAGAACATGGAGGAGGATCCCTCCTTTTAAACTATAACTTCTAAAAAAATATGCTTTTAGCCATCTGTGAGCTGAGAGCCCAGAATCAGGTAGTGCAGGAAAGAGTTGGACCTCCCTGTGTCAAACAGCTCATTTTAGACAGTGGCTTTAAAATGGGCCTTTGCAGTATATTTTTATGCACCAACTCTCAGGTTCAGACCCTCAAATTTTATTTGGGTGATGGATTTCTGTCAAAACAGGAGACATTTAGCACCTGAGAAAGGCTGAAATATGAATCCAGAGCTTTAGGACTCCTTTTATTCCTGTGGAGGGCTGGGGGTTCTGATCCCCCTTATTAACTCTTGCAGGAGCTTCCAGGTTCATACTTTCGGAGTAATCATTTTGTCTAAGTTTCATCCCTTCTTAAACCAAAGATTGATGCACGTGGTGAGCCCTGGGGGGATTTCACAGATGTTTAAATTAGCCGTGTTAATTAGCGAATAGCCTTTGGTACCGCATCTATTTCTTTTTGACACGCTCGCTCTCATTTCGGGGCCGTGGGGGGTTTGTTTCCTCGTCTCACCACACGGTTTGAGGAACATTTGCCCTGTCGATGGCTCTTTCTCGCCCTTTTTCCTGGTGTTTTGTTTGCAGCACGTGGAGGTCAGAGGTTGGTGGCTGTGTTTGCTCTGGGGGCTCTCAGCAGGGTGGGGGTGNGGGGGGAGGTGCTTTTTAAGGCAGAATTGTTTCCTTATGGCTGGGCTCAATTTCCTATCGAAGAAACAACTGGTTTTAGTAGTAAAATAGGATTAGGGAAGGTTTTGTAAAGAAAGTAAGTCTGTTCTTGGCATTGTGCCTTCTCAGGATGTGAACATCCAGAGTCCTTTGAGATTAAGTTCTCTCTTTTTATAGAGCAGGAGATGCTCAGCGTTACCCCGGGCTTTGGGAGGATTGCCATGTATCCAATCTGTGCTCAAGTATTAATTGCACATCTCTTCTCAGCTTCAAATCACCCAGTTTGCAAAAAACTCCATGTTATCCTGATGCTCCCAGCTGGAAAAACACCCTTTGCACACAGGCTGTTGGAGCTGTTCAATTCTCACAGGGAGGCTTTCATGGGATCACAAACTGCTTTGGGATGGAAGGGATCTTGAAGCTCATCCAGTGCCACCCCTGCCATGGGCAGGGACACCTCCCACCAGCCCAGGGTGCTCCAAGCCCCGTCCAACCTGGCCTTGGACACTCCCAGGGATGGGACAGCCACAGCTTCTCTGGACACCTCTTTGGGGGATGTTTTTGGGTGGGATCAGAAGAAAGCCAACATCCCTTCAATGATTTTTGTGACCTCTCTCCCTATCAGATATTAGCTGGGATTTTTGTCAGCTCAGGGGGTCGCAGGGAGCAGGCAGAGCATTTTCCATCCTTTAGCACCCGAGGACGACTCAAGGCGTGGGACCAGCCGCATCCCTCCTGCCTGGACACCTTTCCAGGCGCCTCCTTTGGCACCTCGCTGGCCCGGAGCACCCGAGCCGCTTGACGGGGTGTTTTGGGGGGGAGACCCTTCCGCAGGGCACGGGCTGCAGGGGGCGGCAGCGCCTTTCGCTGCGGCCGCCGGGGTGGTTGTGGGGCAGCTGTGGGGCAGCAGGGGGTGATTGTGAGGCAGCAGGGGATGGCTGTGGGGCAGCTGTGGGGCAGCTGTGGAGCANGTGATTGTGAGGCAGCAGGGGATGGCTGTGGGGGAGCAGGAGGTGGCTGTGGGGCAGCAGAGGGTTGCTGTGGGGCAGCTGTAGGGTAGCAGGGGATGGCTGTGGGGGAGCAGGAGGTGGCTGTGGGGCAGCAGAGGGTTGCTGTGGGGCAGCTGTAGGGTAGCAGGGGATGGCTGTGGGGGAGCAGGAGGTGGCTGTGGGGCAGCAGAGGGTTGCTGTGGGGCAGCTGTAGGGTAGCAGGGGATGGCTGTGGGGGAGCAGGAGGTGGCTGTGGGGCAGCAGAGGGTTGCTGTGGGGCAGCTGTAGGGTAGCAGGGGATGGCTGTGGGGGAGCAGGAGGTGGCTGTGGGGCAGCAGAGGGTTGCTGTGGGGCAGCTGTAGGGTAGCAGGGGATGGCTGTGGGGGAGCAGGAGGTGGCTGTGGGGCAGCAGAGGGTTGCTGTGGGGCAGCTGTAGGGTAGCAGGGGATGGCTGTGGGGGAGCAGGAGGTGGCTGTGGGGCAGCAGAGGGTTGCTGTGGGGCAGCTGTAGGGTAGCAGGGGATGGCTGTGGGGGAGCAGGAGGTGGCTGTGGGGCAGCAGAGGGTTGCTGTGGGGCAGCTGTGGGGCAGCAGGGGATCGATGTGGGGCAGCCGGGGTGGTTGTGGGGCCGCCGGGGGTGGCTGTGAGGCCGCCGGGGGTGGCTATGGGGCAGCTGGGGATGGCTGTGGGGCAGCAGGGGATGGCTGTGGGGCAGCTGTGGGGCAGCAGGGGATGGCTGTGGGGCAGCCCGGCGGGGAGCGCGGAGGTCGCGGTGTGAGAGCCGAGACGAGGCGACGCTCTCGGTTTCCCCCCTCGCTTTTCGCCCCCGTGAGAGGAGCCGGGGTCGCTGGAGGGAGGGGAGCGGCAGCACCGCGCTCTCCTCGCCGAGCGGTGCCAGACGCGCAGCCAGCACATCGCTGTGCGTTGGATGCGCTGCCGGGCTCTGCTGGAGCCCCGCATTGAGCAGCTTTTTGTGCTTTTGGGGCTGTATCGGTTTGGTTTTGGGGGTTTTTTTGGGGTGTTTTTGGTGTTTTTTTTTTTTAAATCCTCCTTCTGTTCCTTCTAGGCTTGGCTCCCATGGCAGGGACCTGTTTTTCCACGCCACGGGGGACCGAAGGCAACGAGTGTTTGCTGTGCGTTGTTGTTCCAGCCCCGGGAGCTGCGGGGATGGGAGAGCTCAGTCCGGGAACCTCCTGGCTGGGAGAAGGAGCCCTTCCCACAGCTCCAGGCTCTGCTTGTGGTTCCGGAGGGTTCACCCCGGGAGTTTCCCTGCCGGTGTCACTCTGGTCATTCCTGTGCAGCTTTTTGGGTGCTGCTGCTGTAGCTCTGCAATTGGCAGTGCTGGCACTTGGAGAGCCACCTTCAATCCCTGCCTGCCCTGGGCTGGTCCCACAGCGTGGGCAGCAGGACAGGGGGGGATTCTGCCCCTCTGCCCCCCCGCTCAGGTGAGACCCCACCTGCAGAGCTGCCCCAGCCCTGGGGAACAGCACAGGGAGGACATGGAGCTGCTGGAGAGAGGCCAGAGGAGGCACCAGGATGGGCAGAGGATGGAGCAGCTCTGCTGGGAGGAAAGGCTGGCAGAGCTGGGATTGTCCAGCCTGGAGAAGAGAAGCTTTGGGGTGAGCTCACTGTGGCCTTGCAGTGCCTGAAGGAGCCTGAAAGAAAGATGGAGAGAGACTATTTCCAAGGGCCTGGAATGACAGGACACAGGGGAATGGCTTCCCAGTGCCAGAGGGCGGGGACAGATGGGATATTGGGAAGAATTTGTTGGCTGTGAGGGTGGGCAGACCCTGGCACTGCGTGCCCAGAGAAGCTGTGGCTGCCCCATCCCTGGAAGTGTCCAAGGCCAAGCTGGACGGGGCTTGGAGCAACCTGGGACAGTGGAAGGTGTCCCTGCCCATGGCAGGGGGTGGGATGGGATGAGCTTCAAGGTCCTTCCAATCCAAACCAATCTGTGATTCCATGATTCCTGAGGGAGCTGCACTGCAGGTGGGGAGGTCCTTCTGTAGCTGGATTTTGGAAGGTGGTTGGAGCCAAATGCTGCAGGCACTGCCTGGCAGTGACTGTCTCTGTCTCAGTCCTGGGAGCTCCATCACAGCGTTGTATGAACTTTTTGGTTTGTCTCAGGATGGGATGGGGCCATAACCACCATGTGGTGACATCCAGTGCAGGGACTGATGTCTCTGACCCATCCCACTGGCACACGGCTGCCACTACCACAGGAGAAGGGAAGAGGGACTGGGGGAGCTGCTGCTCTCAACTGGGTCCCAGTGCTCAAATTCCCTGACTGATCCATGGCCATGAGACCCCAGATGGAAGGAAGCTGAGGTTGTACCTCCTGTGGATCTGTGACACCTTATAAAAGAGAGAACCATTTAGGTTGGAAAAGATCTTTAAGGCCATTCCCCCAGCACTGCCAAGGCCACCACTAACCCCTGTCCCCAAGTGCCACATCCACACATCTGTTGAGTCCCTCTAGGGATGGAGACTCCACCACTGCCCAGGGCAGCTGTGCCAGGGCTAGACAACCCTTTTGGGAAGGAAATTTTCGCCATATCAAACCAGATCAGGTGCATCCAAGATAAGATTTGGTGGCTCCTATGTCCCTTCAGCACAAGCTGTTTTGGAGGCAACAAGTTGTTGTGGCAGGAGGTCCCACGATGCTTACAGAGCAGTGCAAATCAGGTGCTGGAGCATTCCAGACATGCAGGGAATAGTTTGACACCCTCCTGGTATGAAGAATGTGGTGAAGCAAAGAGGATCTGGTAGTCTAGGGGAGAAGACCAGCCAGGCCCCACTGGGAATGAGGGGCAGTGCTGCCCTGGAACTGCCCCGTGGGTCAGTGTAGCACCAAACAGTGTCCCACGGGAGGAGAAGTGGGAGAGAAACCTGGGAATCCATCACTCGTGTCTTCCCTCCCCTCTGAGCTCAGGCAGGGGGAGCTCCCTGCAAAGCCAGAGCATTTGGAGGGTTGAAGGAAACTGGGAATCATGCAGTGGTTTGGGCTGGAAGGGACCTTGAAGCTCACAATGTCTCCTGTGGTGCTGAACTCTCAGCAGGGCTTCTCTGAGGCCAATGAGTTTCAGAATCCTAAAATCCCAGAATGGTTTGGGTGGGAAGGGACCATCTCATCCCACCCCCTGCCATGGGCAGGGACACCTTCCACCAGCCCAGGCTGCTCCAACTCGGCCTTGGACACTTCCAGGGGTGGGGCAGCCACAGCTTCTCTGGGATTCAACCTGTGCCAGGGCCTGCCCACCCTCCCAGGGGACAATTCCTTCCCAATATCCCCCCTAAGCTGCTTTGTGCCATGCAGAGCTGAGCCCTCCCTCTCCCCCACGGACTGGGCTTGCAGGCATTTTAATGCATTTTATTTGTTTCTGCACAAAATGAAGATTTGCTAACACTGATGCTAATCGGGACTCTTGAGTGATTTGACCAGATTGTTTTAGAACAAAAACCCCTGGGGAGAAAAAGACAAGTACTTTCTGCTGACATTTGTGCAAACTCTTTTCTGTTGAGCTGACTTTTCATTTCAGACCTTTCTTTAACTTGATTTTTGAGACAGTCAGGAGCGTTCCAACCAGACTTTTTCAATTTTGTGGAAGCAGATATTGTAGTCAAGGCAGAATAGGTTTCCCTTTGCTCTCTTCTTCTCACCCTCAGCTTCACAATGTGCAAATCAATCAAAGAGAAAAAAAAAAAAGGATTGTTTGCTTGCTGGACTTCTCATCCAGGAGCTCCTGGGTAGGGCAAAGTGATTGGGTTTGTGACCTCTTGGTTCAAAATGCCTCCTTCACAACACTCCTTTTTTATATTTATTTCTTGTTTTTCCTCCTGCTGTGGGGAATGACAAGATCCTGAACTTGTCCCTGGTTTGGCTGGGATCAGGTTCAGGAAGAAGTGTCTGTGGGAGGGGTTTGGCCTCTGTAATTCCAGCAGGGAAGGGTTGGTGGCCAGCGAGCAGGTGAAGCTGCTGGAGCAGAAGGAGAGATGTGGGATGTGTGGGGTTGTGCTGCCTCGTGGTTGGGACTGTGATGGCACAGCCCCTGAGTCACTGCTGATGCCTCCTGAGGTGTTTGTGTTGCTTCTGCCACCCTTCGGCAGCACCGAATGCTCCTGGTGGAAAATATGGAATCCTGGAGTGTTTGGGGACCTTAAAGCCCAACCAGTCCCACCCCCTGCCATGGGCAGGGACACCTTCCACTGTCCCAGGGTGCTCCAAGCCCCGTCCAACCTGGCCTTGGACACTTCCAGGGATGGGGCAGCCACAGCTTCTCTGCCCAACCTGTGCCAGGGCCTGCCCACCCTCACAGCCAACAATTCCTTCCTCACATCCAAGCTAAATTTCCTCTGGGTCAGTTTGAAGCCATTCCCCCTTGTCCTGTGACTGCAGCTCCTGATGAACAGCCCCTCTCCAGTTTCCCTGTAGCCCCCTCAGATCCTGGAAGGTGCTGGGAGGTCTCCACATGACCTCCAGGCTGAGCAGCCCCCTCTTTCCCAGCCTGTCTCCACAGGGGAGGTGCTCCAGTCCCCTTGCCGAGAATCAAACACGGACTTGGAGGAGCCTCTGCCTTTCCAAGGTGTGAAATCTCCTTCTGTTTGCAGGTCCCTGCACTGAACACTGTTGAGTCCCTCCACAGTGTCTGTCAAATGCCTCTCCAGCAGAGCTGTGTGCCTCTTCCAGCAGCTCCTGAGGATGGTCATTTCTGTCCTGCTGTCACCCTGCAGCCCTGGGAGGAGTGACCTCCAGGGCTGTACCACAGCAGCGTGATAGGCTTGGTCCTGGGACCTGAGAGAACAGCTGGAGCTGTGTCCAGCTGTTGGACATCAGGACAAGGTTCTTCCCCCCAGAGGGTACTGAGGTGCTGATCAGACTCCCCAGAGAAGTTAAAACCTGCCAGAGCTCCAGGAATGTTTGGAAAATGCTCTGTGAGGGACAGGGGGGATTGTTGGAGTGTCTGGGCAGGGCCAGAGGTTGGGCTGGGTGGTCCCTGGGGGTACTTCCCACCTGAGGCTTTTCCATGTTCCTCTGCTGGAGCTGGTATTGTGGAGCTCTGTCTGGAGGTCCATGGAGCTCCAGTGCCACAGAGTGGGCATCAACCAACTCCAGAAAACTGAAAAACACACAAATAACAGGGGCATTCATCCCACTCACTGAATTATCCAAATGCAGATTGGAGTCTATGAAATACATAAGAAATAATGGAAAAAGACATGAGACTCCTTTCTCTTTAATCCTCAAAAGAAAAAAAAAAAAGAAAAAAAGAACCCATTCAAAGATTTTGCTTGGCCTTTTTAGTTGAAGACTGTGATTTGGGGATTTTTTTATTTTTATTTTTGAAATCATAGTTCTTTTGTGTTCTGTGGAATAAGGATCACAGGCTGGGACTGGCAAAGTCCTGAGTCTCTGTGGGGGATGCACAGGCAGGCACTTGCAGACGGAGTGCCAAGGGGGTTGTGAGTAAATAGACAAATTGCTAGTGGCATAATTCCTTGGAAATAAACCCAGCAAATTAGACTTGTTAAAGCAACTGCCTGAAATGGCTACTGCCATTGAATTGTCAAAATAGAGAACTGCAAAGATCCCGGGCTAATTTACATAGCACCAAAGCTAAAATAATGGGAAAATAACGAGCAATTATTGTGCCTGCCTCTCCCTGTTCATTATTTGAAGCAAAGACATTTGTCAATATGGAATGAAGACACGGTTATAGTGGTCACTCAAAGCCAGGGGAGGTGAGGGGGGATTTGAGGGACCCATCAGAGGATGGGAAATGGGCACCACCAGAAATAAGCGCTGCTGCGAGACACCAAGGGGGAGGAGGAGCAGCCAGGGCTTCTGAAGGGCTGTAGCAAGGTCTTGGCCATGTGGAGGGGCAAGAGATGTATTTTTGGGAGAGGAACAAAGAGATTTGGTTCATGCGCTGGACAAGTTGTGTCACACACATGGTATTCCTGAGTGGTGCAAAACATTAGTGCTGTGGGTGGGTTTGATACATTTTAGTGTCACTGGTGGGGCCTGGCAGATGTTGGGCATCCTGTTGACTCCATAAGCCCTTCCCAAGCTGCTGCAGGTAGAAGGGAGACTGTTCAAAGTGTCCTAAGTGTGCCAAGTGCATTTGCCCCAGACTGTGGGATTACAGAATCACAGAGGTTGGAAAGCCCTCCGAGGTCATCGAGTCCAACCTGTGCCCCATCCCCACCTTGTCATCCAGCCCAGAGCACTGAGTTCCCTTGAACACCTCCAGGGATGAATGCCTGACAGCCCTTTCCTTGAGGGATCTGTTGGATTTGGAGGTGATCTCTTTGCGTAGAAGCCCTGGAGAGACCTTCCTTAAGGGTGAAAAATCTGGAGACCGCTCTTCATCCCTCCCTGCTTTGGGTGTGACCACAGAACAAACCCGAGCCATCTGTGGCCACGGGCTGGCTCTGACCCGAAGGTTTAGGGGTCCTGCAGGCAGGTGAGGCTTCTGCTGCACCTTGGCTTCCCCCAGGAATGGTTGAAGCCCACCTCCCACCCTCCCTGGGGCTCGCAGGAAGGCGATCCACAGGGCTGGGCAGGCTTCGAGCAGCACAGCTCCCGGCTCTGCAATGAGCTTTGCCAGGTGCTCTCAGTGGATCTGCCCAAAGGTGAATGTGCAGGGGGGCTGCGGGGTGGGCTTTGCCATCCTGAGGAGGAAATTCGGGCACTGCTGTTCCTTTCATCTCTGGCATCCCTCGGAGGCTGTGGAAGAGCCCCTGGGCTGGGCTGCCCGTCTCCGTGCAGCAGGAGCTGCTGCCTGTGCTGTTGTTGCCGTGTGAGCGGGTGGAGGAGGAGGAGGAGGAAGAGGAAGAGGAAGAGGAGGAACAGAAGGAAGAAGAAGAGGAGGAAGAGGAGGAGGAAGAGGAGAAAGAGGAGGAGGAAGAGGAGGAGGAGGAANGGAAGAGGTGGAAGAGGAGGAGGAAGAGGAGGAGGAAGAGGAAGAGGAGGCGGAAGAGGAGGTTTAGGAGGAGGAAGAGGAGGAGGAGAGCAGCAGCTGCAGTTCTTCACTGCAGACCCAGCGGGACTGTGGCAGTGTCAGGGGGGAAGTGACAGGCACGACCCAACAGGCAGGTGGGGTTTGGCTCCTTTTCCCCGTGGGGGTCCCGTGGGTTCCCTGGGCAGGGCTCCCCCATGCCAGGCGGGCCAGGGGGCTGTGCCTGCTCTGCTTAGCAGCCCTTGCTCAGGGCAGGGTCCAGGGTTAGCCAAAAATACCACAAGCGGCTTGTGCCAGTGGGGCTGGAAGGGGTGGCACAGAGTCACACCCTGTGCTGAGCTGGAAGGACCCACCAGGACCATCCAGTCCAACCCTCAGCCCTGCACAGGAGCAGCCCCAGGAGTCACCCCCTGTGCCCCAGAGCATCATCCCAATGCTCCTGGAGCTGTGGCAGCCTCGGGGCTGTGAGCAGGAGGAAGCCAGGGGGAGGCTGACTGCAAAGAGCTGCCCAGCAGCCAGGACCTCTGCCGGGCTGTGCTTCAGCAGATATGGCCATTCCAGTCCTCCTTTCCCAGTTTGGCCTTGGCACGAGGCTTCAGCCCTCACCTCAGGAACTGGGAGGCTGCTCTCCCCCCACCCTGGGAACCTCTGCAGCCCTCAAGCCTCCCCTCTGAAGAGGAGGCATTGGGATCCTGCAGCTGCCAGGGTGGAACAAGTGGCCCGTGTTGGATTCAGGCTTGGAGCTGCTGCAGGGATGGGATTTTCCACGAGCTCTCCGAGCTGCTCCTGTCGCCGCTCCCCAAGCCCCAGGGGTTTGTTCCAAAGCAGATCCCATGCCCTCATTTATCCTGCCATATCCAGCTGCTGTGATTTGTGTCCCAGTTGCTTTCCCAGTTGCCTGTCAGAGCTGAAAGGTGGAAACTTGAAGTCCAAGTTGACACACGAAGGTTTCTCATCCTCCCCCAGAGCGAGGAGTTGTCTCCAGGTGTTCTGTTAGGTTGGCTGGGAAAGCTGCAGGGAGAAGGAGGGGAAATGATGGTCCAAAGTCACAACTTCATCCTCATCAGTGTGGGGAGATCCTGAGCTGAGCTGAGCTGTGGGACTGGGAGCTGGAGGAGAAACACCTTCTGGTGTGAAGGACAGTGCTGTCCCACTCATCTGGACCAGGCCACCTGCAGATCAGGGTGTGTGCACCCACAAAACCTCATTTCTATGCTCAAAGGGGTTTAAACTCGTGCCCAGCTCCAGTGCCCATTGGATTCTGCAGGAAGCAGCGAGATGCTCCCATTCCTGGGATGTTTTCACAGCCAGGTTGTCCCCAGAATGTTGCCAGATGTTCCCCTGTGAGCCTGGACAGGCTCTGTCAGGCCTGGCAGGGGGTTGGGAGAGGCTGCTTCATTGTCAGACACGTCTCTTCGGTGTCTTGGACACCAGAAAGGAAAAAGAGGAGACAGAAATATTTATTGCCATTGTCTCTCCCCTCCAGACAGACATGGAGAAGACAGTGAGGGTCAAAATGGGTTGCTGGTACCAGAGGAAGACAGGGAGATGACAGAAAAGAGGAGGGTTGGCAGAGGATTAAGCTGTTCTCAAGGTACAGCTCAAGCTGTCCAGAGGAGGCACCAGGATGGGCAGAGGATGGAGCAGCTCTGCTGGGAGGAAAGGCTGGGAGAGCTGGGATTGTCCAGCCTGGAGAAGAGAAGCTTTGGGGTGAGCTCACTGTGGCCTTGCAGTGCCTGAAGGAGCCTGAAAGAAAGATGGAGAGAGACTATTTCCAAGGGCCTGGAGTGACAGGACACAGGGAATGGCTTCCCACTGCCAGAGGGCNTGGGATGAGCCCTAAGATCCCTTCCATCCCAAACCATTCCAGTGTGCCAACAATTTGCAGAACATGGAGAGGTGGGAGTGTTGCTGTGCTGGCTCCTGCCATATGGTGTCACCTCGTGCCTAGTGGTGCCACCTCGAGTGGTGTCACCTCCTGCCTTGTGGTGCCACCTCCTCAGGAAGGCCCCGCTTTTATTACTCTCTCACTTCCTTTTGCTCCCTCTGAGCTGCTGTTCCCCCTTAGGCAGCTCTGAGGTGTGAGTCACTTGGGTGTGTGTTTGTTCTGACCCTCAGGACCACCACAGCAACCATCTGGCAGGTGTCCTTCCACAAGTGGCCAGGGCAGGAACGTGGCTGGCACAGGCACTGGGGGAGCTGTGCTGGGGTCTGAGTGGCATCTGGGGGGCACGAAAGGGGTTCTTGGCTGGATTCCCAGAGATTCCACTGGTTCTGCTGTGATGAGGCACATGCCAAGTGGACTCCCTTTCTCTGTGCCTGCCTGGATCCCAAGGGAGACTCCAGAGGAAGGGGTGAGACCGAAGGAGACCCCACCCAAAGCCATGTGCAAGGCTTCTTTGCAGTAACAGGCTCCTGGGGTCACTGCCTGTGAACAGGACAGGGGCAGGTTCTGGCTGGGGTTCAGGTGGTGCCTCGAGGTCACAGTGGGAGGGAATGAAACAATTCCCCACTAATGTCCCTGGAATGAGGCAGAGTCCCTCAACGTGGTGTGTCCAGGCTCTGACCTTGCTTGTTCCCTCAGCTATTGCAGGAGGAGGTTGTTCCTCCTTTCGGGGCTCTTTTGCTGCCTTGTTCCATCCTAAAAGGTTGTTTTGCTTTCCTGGGGTATTACAGGGAGGTTTGTGACAGCCTGACGTGAACTTTGCTGTTTCAGCAGCCAGCAGTGAAGGTAATTCCAGGCACTTGTTCCATGAGCAGCACAACTAATGAGCCACTGGATTTGTATCCCACTTCCCTGACCTCTGCCTGTCTCACCATAACGTTGGCTCTTCCCACAGAGCCCCTGTGTTCCTCTGCTCTTGCTCCATGAGCTGGAACTCCTTGCCTCTCACAGGTTGGTGGCTCACATGTGCCTCCTTTGCCATGCTGCGAAGAGGGAGTTTTCTCAGCTCACATGACAGCCAAGGCACTGATTTGGCTCTGGCTCTTCCCCATTCCCACTGTATTTTTTTCCCGGGATTTCTCAGTATTTAATTATCTCTCAGCCTTCTGTCAGTCTGGGGGAAATTTAAGTTCCTGGAGGTAGGAATGTGCTGCTCAGATGGCCAAGCAGTTGCACAGACAGCAGGGAAGGAGTTTCTGCAGAATGAATTCCTTTCCTGGGGAGCCTGGATGGTGCCTCTTGTCCCCCTGAGCTGCTGGAATGCCAGGCAGTGCCGTGCTGCTGGGGGCTGTGGAGCAGAGAGGGAAAGCCATGGAATAAACAGGAGCAAAGCAGGACACTGAGCAGTGCCAGGAGGGCACCAGGCCAGCAGACACCCCTGAGAGGAAATAATTGATGTTTAGAGTGCTCTGAGTAGTGGTTTGGTGTGGAGGGAGTCATCCCTTGGTTTGCCAGAGAGACTGTCTGTCCTGGTTTGTCCTGCCAGGCCCAGTTTGTCACTGTGGGTGTGGATTCTAAACCCTCTGAGTCATTTACCATGAACTGCTCACCATGGACCATTGGCAGCAGCTGCCCAGGGCACACCCCACCCCTCAGGGCACAGGGCGGGGTTTGGGAACTCCTGTGGGATAAGGAAGTTTTCCTGTCTTCACACCCACCTGAGGGGTCATGTCTGCTCAGGGGCCAGCAGGGATGCCAAAAATATGCCAGGATTGACCTCACAGAGTAAATCACCCCTTGTGAAACTCCCCACCCTGGGGGAGGGACTGGGCGTTCCCATCTGAGCCCAAGCAGAGATAAGCTTGGGGTTTGGGGACTGGACACCACTGGTGGGATCCAGAGGAGGCCCAGAGCCTCATCAGGACTGCAACCATCATCCTCAGCAGGAGGTTTCTTCCTTTCTTCTTCCTCTGCACTCAGGGCGCCCACGTGGTGCTCAGCACAGGGGTTGGTGAGCTCCATCCTGCTCGTGCCCCCCTGGGCTGGGCTGCACAGCTGGTTTTGTGGCACAAACAAATTATCCTTCTGTCTCAGTGTATTTTATAATCTTTTTATTAAATTGTTATTCTCACTTGCCATCTCATTCTGAGTTGGATTCACTTCTCCTGCCAGTCTACCTTTAAGCCAGCACGCTGTCCCATTGGGATGGCTTTCCTTAGGGCAGGGCACGCTCTTCCTGTAGGATTCAGGTGATAAACTCTCCACGGGAGCTCAGATAAAGCCCCTGAGGGCTCAGCAGTGGGGGAATGGGTGGATCATGGAATCATGAGGTGGTTTGGGTTGGGAGGGACCTTAAAGCTCATCCCATTCCACCCCTTACCATGGGCAGGGGCACCTACTGCTCGTGCCTTTGTCCCTGGAGAATGTTCTTCCTGGGATGTGAGCAGAAGTCTGAGCAGGACCTTTCCCCCTCACTTTGCCTTTGTGATCCCCAAGCCCTCACACCAATTTCTCATTCCAAGCACCACCATTCCACCTCTTCCACCTCCCCTGAGCAGAGCTGCAGTCTTTGCACTGCCCAGGGACACATGGGGCAGGAGCAAGGGAGTGACATCCAATTTCTGACCTTTAAGGGCTTCAAGGGAATTTATAAAAAAGAGGGAGAGTGACTTCTTATACAGGACAAGGAAGAATGGTTTGAAACTAAGAGAGGAGATATTTAAGTCAGATATTAGGAAGAAAATGCTCCCTGTAGGGTGGGCAGGCCCTGGCACAGGTTGGGCAGAGAAGCTGTGGCTGCCCCATCCCTGCAAATGTCCAAGGCCAGGCTAGACAGGGCTGGAGCAATCTGGGACAGTGGAAGAGGTCCTTGCCCATGGCCAGGGGTGGAATGGAATGACCTTTAGGGTCCCTTCCAACCCAAACCATTATGGGATTCCATGACTAACCAAGAACATGCGGTCTGGTCACGGTTCCTTGTCCCCTTGCCCTCTGGCAGCAGCGTTCCTTTCCCACGTGGGTTTGTGTTGTATGGCCTGGCCTTTGGGGCAGAAGGTGTTCCTGGCACAGCAGGGACTGCAACCCCTGAGCCCCTTCCCTGGGCCCCTATTGCTAAAACCAGCCTGCAGTGGTCAGGTGGGGTTGGGGTGGGGGTTAGGGTGAAGTTAGGGTTGGGGTTAGGGTGGGG
>VXAU01003156.1:3839379-3904939 GCA_013399695.1 Formicarius rufipectus
AAAAAAAAAAAAAAAAAAAAAAAAAGCTTGTGCTTTGGTTAAAGAGCACCCAGCTCCAGAGTAATTTATTACAGCTGAAAGGATTAAATGTCATCAGGGAAACCAAAAAGAAAATGAATCTGTAATTAAATGTTTAGCCCAGCCAAGACAGTGTGGCACTGCCAGGCTGAATAATGTATAGAGGAACCATCCCAAGCTCTGTGTTACTCTCCTGCTTTTTCATTAACTGAATCTATATTAATGCAGAACACGAGAGCTGAGTGATTTTCAACATGCTCTGGATTTGTTGGTGTTGTGATGATACCAGGACTCAAAGGCTTCAGCTGAGATCAGTGCCAGCTTCTGCTTGGGGTTATCCAAACATGGGGAAGATCTGATACCTGCCAGAGAAAGCAAAGAGGAGAGGGGGAGAAAACACAGGGAAAAGTCTCCCACGCCCTGCCCTGGCAGAGCTGGGGCTGCAAATCCAAGGAATTCTCTTCTCTACCAACCCCTGCCCTGGCAGAGCTGGGGCTGCAAATCCTCTTTGCCAGCCTTGTCTCTGGCCATCTGCACAGATTGCTCCAAGAGTTGGGAACAGACTGGAGATCTCTTTTCCCAATTCCTGTTCCTGAGTAAACACAGTGCAAAGATGGTGCTTGGCTGGGTAACAAAGAACCAAGCTCATGGCATTCTTTGCTTTGGGCACACTGGAGGAGTTGAGAAAGGATCAAATTCAGCTCAAAATGCAGAGCAATCCAAACGGTGCCAAAAGGTCATTTCACTTCACTTGATTGGATGTTGTGATCCTGGGAAGACTTTTTTCTTACCCAAATATGGAGACTCGGTGCCGACCGTTTCAAGTCTAATCAAACTTACTAATTAGTAGAGACATTCTCAGTGACAATTGTCAATTAACCTCAAGGTTAGAAACTCAGCATAACCTGAGCCGTTGCTTAAGCTCCTGGCACAGTCCAAATAATACTGTGAAATATGAAAAGGAACCTCCTTCGGGTGTTCCAGGTGTGCAGGGACGGGGTGACAAACCCCCAGTGGACCTGAGGCACCTTTTGGAAATCTTTTTCCCATCTTCTGTAAACTTTTTTTGCAGTTAAATATTATTACCCTTCAGAGCTGTCTGTCCTACTTACACTGATTCTGTGGGAGCGTTGATCCTCCTGCCTCCAAATCAGCTGCTCTGGCTGCCTCTCCCCTCAGCTGGCATCACGTTCACTGTGGCATCACACCTTGAGAGTGTTTCAGTTTTACCTGGTCGTTTCTCTTCCCTTCTGGTCCAGTTAGAAAACAGGGAAAGGCTTTTGTGATCAGACTCTGGGAGTGCCTTGAGGTCAGAAGGGGATTTTAGTTTGCCTCTCCTTCCACAGTGACAGCTAAAGGTGCAGGATAAATACCAAATATCACAGCAGGCAACTGGAGAGCTGGGACTTGAATCCCCCTTCTCCAGGATTCAGCAGAAGCCCCTTCTTTGGGCATGTCCTTTTGCCTTGGAGCAAGAAAGCCAAGCACAGGGAATATTCCCTCCAGAGCAAAGCTCTGGCAGCCTTGGGGCCGTGGCTGGTGCCCTGGGGAGCCTGTTCAGTGCTCCCCACCCTTTCCCAAGGTGAAAGTCCACCTCCCTGAACTCTGTCCTGCTCAACCAGCTGCCTCTGGGGAGAATCAGCTCCTGAAATTATACAAGGAACTCAGACTATCATTCTATTTTAGGTAGTGCCTTATGGGAAGTCGTCTGCTTGGAAATGCCCAGTAATCAGCAGTTTCTTGACATGATTCTTGACAAAAGGGGAAGAGCCCTGAGCAGCACCAGCCTGACTTCTGGCCTGCTGAGAATGTATTTAGCTCTGGGCCTCAGCAAAGCAGCCTGAAGCAAGAGTGTGATGTATCCTGAAGAGATGCTGTCCTTCGGCTTAAAATCCACCTTCCAGAGCACTGTCCTGCTCAACCAGCTGCCTCTCAGTGTCTGGGAGCTGCTCTGCTTTCTTCAGGGCACTGTTGTGTGACACGAGGGTCGAGGAGATCGAGAGTCACTTCAGGAAATGGCCTCTGTGTGTCCAGGAGGGGGGAATTGGTGCAGGAAAAAATATCTCCCTTCAAACAGAGGCACGAGTCACTGTGGGCAGGTCACACTGGGATTTCCAGTTCCTGGAAAAAGGGGGGAAAGAAATGGGTCAGGCTCGAGCACTGGGAGGAATCTTGATAATCTGGATAAGGGGTCAAGAGCCCACGGAGATGACAGCAAGGTGGGTGGGATGTGGATGTGCTGGAGGGCAGGGAGGGTCTGCAGAGGGATCTGGACAGGCTGGATCCATCCTTTCAGAGAGGGGATGCTCTTCACACCCAGCACATCAGAGGAGCCGTTTGGGGGTGATTGCTGTGCAAGCTCCTGCCAGAGGGCAGGGATAGGGAAGAGCCCTCTTGGGATGGGACCTCTGGCATCGTTTGTCTTGGCATGAGCATCCCCAAGGCTTTGAGTGTCTCGGGGGTTGGCCCAAAGGAGGGGAGTCACCCTGTGCCTGCAGTAAAGGCACCATTAAGGCACTGCACTTTGTTTTAGTGACCCCTGGGCTCCAAGGACACTTCTCATGGGCTTTGGGTTGTGTCTCCAGAACTCGGCAGCACTTCCAGGTTAATGGCACGGCCACGTCTTGTCGCCACCAAAGCCATAACGGGGAAAACCTGGCACGTTGTTGGGAGATTCCAAACCTCCCTGGAATCTGCCAAGGGAGATGAAGTGTCTTTGCTCCCAGAAACAGCTTCCCCTCTCAGTGCCCTGTGGAGCAGCACGCTGCGATAAGATGCTCCCACCCAACGGCTTCCTGGGAAGAGGCACTGCCAGGGGGAAAGGTGGGAGAGCCAAGGGGGGCTCGGGCACGACTGAAGGGTCAGATCCACCCCTGGAGCTGAAGGGATGAGGTTTCATGGCAGGGAAAAGATTCGTGGGGAAGGGCAGTGGCAGGTTTTGCTGAGACTTGGGCATCCCACAGCAGGTCCTACCTCTGTGGTGGTTTTCACCTGGTGTCCACCCAAACCTGGCCCCCCTTTCCCAGAGGGAAAGGAAAAGGGGAAAAGGCAAAAAACAGCTGAGAGGTAATGGCAAAACAAACTCAGAGTGGCTAAGTACTTTATTACTAACAAGATAAGAACTAAAAAGTAAGAAATAAATCAGTCTCAAGAACACCTTTCTCCTCCCACTCCTCCCTCCCTCCAGCAGTTCCAGGGAGCAGGGAATGGGGGTTTGCAGGTGGGTGTTGTTGCTGCCATTGCTCTTGTCCTGGGGGTCACCCCATGGGCTGCAGGGGGGTCTCTGCACCCCGATGGATCTCCAGGGGCTGCAGGGGGGTCTCTGCACCCCGATGGATCTCCAGGGGCTGCAGAGGGGGCCCAGCTTTCAGTCCTTCCTCCCCCCTGCTCCTGTGGGGTTCCTCCTTCTCCTCCTCCTGTTCCCACCTTGGTCTCTGCATTGTTATCCCATGGCTGGAATTCCCAAGTGCCCCACACTCCTAAATCCTTAAATATGTTATCCCAGAGGTATGACTGTGATTCTTAATTGGCTCCACTGTGTCCACCAGCAGGAGGTCCCTCCTGGCCCTGGCTGTCCTTGGCTCCACAGGACAGGGGGAGCTTCTGGCAGCTTCTAACAGAAACCACCCTGGAAGCCCCCACTTTTACCAAAATCCAGCCCCAAACAGCTGTGACAACCTCGGTGAAGTGGAGCTGAAGCCACATGGGATTAGATGAGCTTGTAAAGAAGTTCTCTGGGTCAGAAGATGGTTTTGCTCACGGTTGTCCCAACGAGAGGTAGGAACAGAATAGTCTGGTTGCTGTGAATCAGTTTCCCAAAAAAGTCTGGGTGTATTTTGGGGTGGGATAGACAGCTATGGTGTGGTGGGGTCTGGAGAATGTTTCTTTTTGACTGCTTGAAGTTTCTCCTCTAAGAAAAGCATTTCCTTCAAGCCAACGTATTCCATCTGCAAAAATGATGTGAATTAAATATTACCACAATCAATATCTAAAGGACTTCAACGCGTGGCTTTATTGAACGAAGGCAAATGAAGGCATTACAGAGACACTGAGAGGAATGGATTGGGAGGATGGGAACACCTCTGATGCTGCTGACAGGTAACCAGATGTCCCATGTTATTGTGAGAGCATGATGTTTCCAGCTGGAAAGCCTGTCAGGCACTACAGGTGCCTGCTCAGATAGACCAGTTTGAGAAATCACCTCTTCTTGCTCCTGGGAATGCACCTCCCAGGTCCCTGTGTCAGCTCATGGGCCACCCTGGGAGGTGAAACTCCTCTGCAAAGCTTGTTGAGGGAGAATTGGTGACTGAAGTAGCTTCCGGTGGGAAACATTAACCACATTATTTCAGAGCTCAGGTGTTTTAAAGGGAGTTAATCCACTCCTCCCAAAAAAAGTGAAATCAAAATCAGAAACCAGACTTTGGCTCCAAACATAGACCTTTGTCAGAGGCTGAGTTTCCTGTGAAGGGCAATGTGTTATCAGGGTGCTCCTGTACCTCAGTCAGACACTCAAAGTCTTCTCCTTGGCTCATCCTCAGTGCAGGGCTCCTCTGGGAAATGCCACACTCGCTCCCTCTCTGCTTCCTGCAGCCTTTGCCTTGGCACAGGTCACCTTTGGAGACAGCCTTGGAGGCCTTGGTTTCATTAGCAGACATCCTGCTGAGAGCAGGATTAATGCTGGTCCCATGAGCAAGATTCAGACTGCAGATGGGACATTCCCACCCTGAGACTTTTCCTTCACTCTGGCTTTCCTGGGAGAACATTTCCAGGCTTTAAGCTCTGCTGTTGATCCCACTCCCCACTAGAGACTTTCTGCTTGGTGGGAAGAGCCCAGTCCCTTTTGGGGGATGGAGTCATCCCTTCTGGGTGAGGGACTCATCCCATCAGCCCGTGCTCCCCTTGGAGACCTTTCTTCTGTATCCTGTTCACCTGGGAAGAGAAGTCTGACAGTCTCCCCCATTCCTAGTGGCTTCCTTTGGCTCCTTAGCAAAGAACTAATGGGTTTTCCTGAGGCCTTTTCCAACCCCTGGCATGGTGGAGGTGCTGATACCTTCCTTGAGGAGTGGAGAGAGAAGAACCTTACACAGGAGAGAGCTGCAAGTGGATTTCTGAGCCATGACTTCAGGATGAAGATGCTCCCATCCCGTGTTTATCCAATATCCCTATTTTAACACTGACAACAGGAACAGTGATAGTAATGCCTGGGATTTGGGAAGTGGGTTTTCTGGCATTGGGGGTGTGGAGAGACCTTTCCAACACCCTTTTTTTGGTTCTGAATCCACACTGGGTGTCAGGCTTTTGGGGGTGGGAGCTTGGCTGTCCTTTCCTCCAGATGGCTCATCAGAAGCCTTCCTGGGAGTCCTCACTTCCACAGGGAGGAGGCAGAGGAAAGGAGGGAAGCTGAAGGTGAGGGTGTGAACTGGGGTGGATCCCAGTGCCAGGGTTTGTGGCTGCTCTGGGAGGGGAGCCCGTGGGAGCAATGATATTAAAGAGCTATTTAGGGAGGGCGTCAACATTTGGCATTTCCCAATTTCAGAACACTGGAGGAGGAACTAAGAACTCCATCCTGCCTCCTCCGTCCCATCCCCGTGACAATGAGGACCACAGTCTGCTGCATGGAACAGCCACTGAGGCATTGGTGTCAGCAGCTCCTTCCTCTGGGAGCCCTTCCCTACCTGGCTCAGGGGAACAAAACTGTCCCTTGGGGGGGTTTCTATGTGCTGAGGAAGTGCAAAGTGGCTGACATGGATTTCTGTGGCTGGATTTTATAGAAGGGAGGGATTCCAGGCTGGTTTCTCTTAGAAGCTGCCAGAAGCTTTCCCTATCCTGTAGAGCCAATTACATCCAGGTCCAGGAGGGACCTCCTGCTGGTGGCTAAAGTTGAGCCAATTAAGACTCACAGTCACAGCTCTGGGGTAACATAGTTAAGGATTTAGGAGTGTGGGGCAGTTGGAAATTCCGGTCATGGGATAACAACACAGAGACCAAGGTGGGAGCAGGAGGAGGAGAAGGAGGGACCCCACACAGGAGCAGAGGGGGGAAGGACTCAAAGCTATGACCCCTCCTGCAGCCTCTGGAGATCCATCGGGGTGCAGAGACCCCCCTGCAGCCCCTGGAGGAGCAGGTGGATGCAGAGGGAGCTGTTGCCCTGTGGGAGGCCCAGGATGGAGCGAGATCCTGGAAGAGACTCATGGCCATGACTCCTGGAGAAGGAGCCCCACCTGGAGCAGGATTTTCCCCCATAGAAGTGTTGCCCGGGGGGTGGACTCACGTTGGAGAGTCTATCAAGGACTGTCCCCCATGGGAGGGACCCCAGGGGAGCAGGGGAAGGACTCAGAGCTGTGGCCCCCCTGCAGCCCGTGGGCAGGACCGTGGGGGAGCAGCTGTGCCCCTGCAGCCCACGGAGCCCATCGGGGGGCAGAGACCCCCCTGCAGCCCATGCGGTGACCCCCAGGACAAGAGCAATGGCAGCAACAACACCCACCTGCAAACCCCCATTCCCTGCTCCCTGGAACTGCTGGGAAAGGGAGGAGTGGGAAGAGAAAGGTGTTCTTAAGACTGATTTATTTCTTGCTTATTACTTTTAGTTCTTATCTTGTTAGTAATAAATGTAAGTATTTAGTCACTCTGAGGTTTTTTTGCCATTATCTCTCAGCTGTTTTTTGCCTTTTCTCCTTTTCCTTTCCCTCTGGGAAAGGGGGGGCCTGGAGGTTTGTGTGGACACTGGGTGAGAACCACCACGGAGGTGGTCTCAGGGAGTCAGCCCCCAGTCTGAGGAGGTTCTCTCTCTGCTGCCTTTGGCACAGCTGACTCTTGCCCTGTACCCTGCAGAGGGCTGGCCTGTGGCTCTGTACTTGGTCTTCCAGCCCTTTCCCTCCCAACCAGGGCACTGCCCACCCACAGGAGAGAACCTGAGGCTGCCTCAGCTGCTTGGAGCACAGTGCTGACAGTGCCACGCTTATGGCTTCAGTTCCCAGAGGGGCCATTCCCTGAAGGGCTGGACTTGAAGGTCCTCGTGGGTCCCTTCCAACTCAGAATGTTCTGTGATCCATCTGAAGTGTCAGGTCCTGCCACCTCCACTCCCAGGTGGTTGCTTAAAGTCCTTTGTTGACCTGCATGTCGAGAAGCTGCTGCCTCCTGGAGCCTTCCTGGGGTTCCAAGTCTCAGTCTCCCCGTTCTGGGCTCGCCTCCCAAATATTTGCATTTCCTTTCTCCATATCCTGACATCACCTGCTGTTTCTGCACTTTGCATCTTGGCAGCCTCCTCGTGTCAGAGGGATTGCTGCAGACACGTTGCAAGGTGTTGGAAGATCTTCAGTGAGCAGCTGTTGTTTCAGCAGCATCTGGAACATCCAACTCCTCTCCTTGCTGTGATTTCAGTCCCTGCTCCTTGGCATTCCTGGGAAGCTCCTTCCTTCCTTCCTTCTGGTAGCCACGCTGAGCATGGGAGCCTTCAGGTCCCCCATTTCTCTCGGCACAAGAACTTTTTGTCTGTTCCCACCACATTATGTCACATCACAGGGAGCATGAGCAATCCTTTCCCATGGATTTCCCCCAAGTGCTTTGGACTGCTGCAGGGATTGCAGGAATTTGTGCTCCTGCATTTTGGAGCCCCTGAATCCACAACCATTTGTGGTCCCAGCCCAGAGTCATGGAGTCGGCTCCAGGCTTCTGAACAGAGTGGACAGCATGGAGCTGAGAGCAGGGAAGTGGCCAAAGGAGTCAGGGGAAGGCTGGAGGAGGATGTGATTTCCGAGGCTGAGCTCTGCTGGATTCATGGAGAGGGACACATGGAGTAGTGTGTGGTCCTCACTGATGTTTAGCTTGGATGGCAGGAGGAAGAGAAATGACACAGAGTAGCCAAGGAAAAAGTAGCTCTTATGCACAGAACGACCTCTTCTGACTCCATTTCCATGAGGAAGGTGTGTTTCAGTGATGTCCCCAAAGTTTTGTGGAGTCAGAGAGACTTGGAAAAGACTTCTGAGTACAGAGATCATCAAATCCCCCCTGTGCCCAATGTGCACCTCGTCCCCCAGCCCAGAGCACTCAGTGCCACGGCCAGTCCTGCCTGGGACACCGACAGGGTTGGGCACTCCGAACCTCCCTGGGCAGCACTTTCCAAGACCTGACCACCCTTTCCAGGCAGGAATTCCTCCTGCTGTCCCCCCTGTCCCTGCCCTGCCCCAGCCCGTTCCCTCTCCTGTTCCTGGAGCAGAGCCCGACCCCCCCCAGCTCCCCTCTCCTGGCAGGGACTTGCAGAGCCAGAAGGTCCCCCCTGAGCCTCCTTTTCTCCAGGATGAGCCCCCCCAGCTCCCTCAGCCCCTCCTGCTGCTCCAGCCCCTTCCCTGCTCCATTCCAGCTCCCCAGTGTCCTTCTTGCCTTGAGGGGTCCAGAACTTCTGGAGCTGCAGAGGGTTATTGTGACCCAAGGGCAGGACTTGGCCCTGTTGTCCCTCCCACCGTTGGCCTCAGCCCTTGGATCCAGCCTGTCCTGGTCCCTCTGCAGAGCCTTCCTGCCCTCCAGCACATCCACATCCCTCCCACCTTGGTGGCATCTACCAGCTGCCTCAGTGGGCTCCTGATCCCTTGTCCAGATCATCAGGATTCCTCCCAGAGCTCGAGCCTGACCCGTTTCTTTCCCCCCTTTCAGTGCACATCTCTCTTAGTACAGGAACTGGAAATCCCAGTGTGACATGCCCAGATTGAGTGCCTACATTTGGGAATTCTGTTCCCAAAGCCCAGGGCCAGCTGAACTTTTTTTCCAGCAAGAAAAGGCTGTTTTACAGAGGCTGGGATAGTTCAGAGCATGGAAGTGGGACATCTCCTGCCCCTTTTGTGTCAGCAGCTCAGCAGAGATCAGTGGGAATCCTCAGAAAGCCTTTTATCTTTTGCAGCAGAGCTTCCTAGAAAGCTTTCAGTTTCTTTCCTCCCTACCAATTAAATACATATATGTAGATACAAAGAGCTGCTTTGTCTGGTTTCTAAATAAAAACAAAAATGAAAGGGGTTTTGGGAGAGCAACACTGTCAAAAATTGTGCTGCTTTGGGGGTTTCAAATGGTTGAGTTCCTTTTTCAAGGTGGATGTCTTGCAAATTTTGCACAAACTCTAATGTTTTGTTTCAAATCAGCTCGTGTTTTTGAGAAATGGTGTATAAATTTTCCAAAGCTGCTTTGTTTAAAGGAGGATGAGTCTCACAGCAGGGCACTTTTGAAGAAAGGTACGTGCCCTGTTTGGGTTGCGTTTGAGCCTGTTAGAAATATCCAAGCCTCGAGGACTTCAGGATCAAACACTGCTTTTGAAATCAGAAATAAAACCTACAATTTGAAAAAGAAAACAGCCTTCCCTGTTAATGTTGGTTCTGGATGGATCACCAGAGCTGGGAGGGAAGGACTGGAAGCTGGATTTTAGCCCTCAGTTTGTTCTGTGCTGGTTCAGCCCTGCTACTGGTGTGTCCTGTGCCAGCACAGATGCCCAGGACAGCCCTGGCAGTGGGTTCATCTGCGGGGGATTAAAGAGGCTCAGTAAGCCAAGGGCTCTCACTTTGGTTTAGGGAGTGTTTAAACTCTTTATCAAAACTTCTGGGAGGACTCCCAGCTCATCAGCTCAGCAGGTGAAGGTCTGGCTTGGGTTGGGGGAAGAAAACTGCTGCAAGAGAATCAGTCTGTGCTGCCAGGGCAATATTCCTGCTGCTCCTGCTCACAGATGGGAGCTGGGCCTTGGCTTCCACAGGCTGCTGGGGAAACCTGGCTCTGCTGGGAAGCCTGGCTCTGCTGGGAAAAGCTGGATCTGCTGGGAAAAGCTGGCTCTGACTCCTCCAAGGCTGTGCCCTCTGGCAGTGACAGCACAGGGCTGCCCCATCCCTGGAAGTGTCTCAGGCAGGGTGGGATGGAGTTCTGGTCTGGTGGGAGGTGTCCTGCCCGTGGCCATTCCATGGTTCTGTGATCCCACAGGGCTGCTGGGATGTTCCAGGAGAACAGGAGAAGTCTTCTGTCCAGGAGAAGACAAGAAGGGAGACTCATGTTGCACTCACTTAAGCACTCAGGCTGCTGCTGCTTAAAGCTCTGCAGGGCAGACTGGAGGGCAGAGGTCATAGGAGGGAAATGGGAAAAGCTGTGCCTATCCCAAAATACCATCCACCTGGTCTGCTTTACTGGGAAGGGATGTAGGACAGGCCCTTCTGGAGAGGTTCAGCAGCTGTCCTTCCTCTGAAGACAGTGGATGCAGAGCCCTTGGAGACCAGCGTTGCTGGTCCGAGCACGGTGGCTGTTTTTGGGGTGCCCTGAGCTGCTGCCACCCCTCAGGTGCCACAGAGCCTGTGGAATGGAGAGGAGATGATGTCTCACCATGCTGGGACTGTGACCATCCCTGCTGAGCTCCATGCTGCCCACCTCCTGGGCCTGCTCCCAGAGAGCCCAGTTGGGTCACCATTTAACTGGGAGACTCACACTGAACTGCTGACCTGCTTTGCTTGCTCATTGCTAATTACATTCCCAGAGCCCAAGGAGTTGGCCAAGGCTCTGTCCTGCTGGGCTGAGGGGTGGCACTCAGCTCATCCCCAAAGCTCCATGGTGTGCTCAGAGCCTCCAGAGATCCAAGTTTGCCTCAGCCCTGCCCAGACAGACCCCCCCAGTAAGGGAGTCTGGAGAAGATCATCAACCAGCGCTGAGCAACAGAGGGGTGGGATGGAACCACTCCAGTGTTTGTTCTGCTTATCTCTGGTGGAGACGGAGACCGTGTCTCGTGCAGGGGCAGGAGGTGGGAGGAGAAGCCCAGGGTCTGTCTGCTGTTTGGAGGCTTCTGAAGTGGATGCAGAAGGGATGCAGGAGGGGGCCAGGAGTGAGTGGCAGGAGCGTTCGATCGAGGCTGGTTGTCTTTCCGTGCCTTTTCAGACAGTGTGGGCAGTTTGCTCCAGTTTCCCTCTCCCGGCGCTGCTTTGTTTGGAAGGTTGTAGACACATGTCAGCGGTGATGGATAGATTTGTTTGACTTCCTGTCAAAGCCATGATTACTCCTAGAAATCTCTTTTATTAGTTTATCAGGGGAAGTTGTGTGTCATTTCTCCCAGCAGAGCTGGGCTGGCGGGTGGCGGGAGCAGCGCCGGCGAGTTATTGCCGGCCTTTATTGTGCTGCTGCTGCCTGGGCTCTCTGACACCATATTTATTTTTGTCTTCCCTTTTCCATCCCAGTCCCTTGGAAATTTGCAGGAATATGCCCTAAGTGCTAAGGTTTATCCTCGCTCTCTCTTAAAGTCTGACTAGCTGCTGTTCGGCTGCGCTGTAGCTTTCTGGAGCTCATGAAGGTCTTGATTTTCTAGGAATTATAAAATGGTTTGGGCTGGAAGGGGTCTTAAAGATCAGCCAGTTTCAACGCCCTGCCTTGCAGAAGTTGGAATGAATGGGGAGGAATCAGAGGAAGAAGGGGTTGGTGAGTCAGAGAGAAAGGTTTTGGGGCTCTTCTGGATGCAGCAGCTTTGCTGAGAACCATTTCAAAAGTGGGGATAAGGGGACTTTGCTTCAGGTGCAGCTCTTAGAAGCAAGAGCTGTTCAAATTACTAAGCTATTTGTAGCTTTGGTTATTCATCCCCATTGAAAAACTCAGGGAATTATTCCAGATTGATCTAAGGAATAATTTTGTCATTGACACTGTGACTCATAGAATCATGGAATATCCTGAGTTGGAAGGGACCCACATGGATCACCCAGTCCAGCTCCTGGCCCTGCACAGGACAACCCAATCCCCGCTGTCCCTGAGAGTGTGGTCCAAATGCTCCTTGAACTCAGGCAGGCTTGGTGAGCTGATGAGATTGGAGAAATGGCTGAGCACCACTGTGGAAAGGGAGGTGCTTTCAAGTAAGTTTCAAAAGGAATCTTCAGAAGGATTTATCTAAGGAAAGTCAGAATTTAAGAACAATCAAATGACACATCATCTGGGCTGCTCTCTCACCAGCAGTAGAAATCCCCAGAACTGAGAGTGCCTTCTTGACCTGCTTTGTCCAGAGGGAATTATTCCAGAGCTGAGCTGCTGTGGCTCCTCTGCCCTCTCCAGTGGCTGAGCACGTGCAGAGCTTTGGAGGCTGCTCCTGCCAAGCTAACAATGCTGACCTCGGAGTTCAAGCAGGAGAGACTTATGTTTTCAGGTCAAGAGATCCTTGGCTCATTCCCCACAGATAAACCAAGCAGGAGGTGCAGGAGAGCAGGGCACACACCGAAATCATTTCAGCTACCAGTGGAGTGAAACAGTCACGGGGGGATTGAGGTGGGTCCCACAGAAACACGCCTGGTGTGACTGTGCCCAGGCTGCTGTGCAGCCCCCTCTCCCCCTCCCTCCTTGTGCTCAAGGGGATCACCCTGTCCCTCCAGGAGCTCTAAAACAGGCTGGGCCATGTTGAATACTCTGGTCTTTCTTTTACGAGGAGAGAAATAGCCTCACATTTTCCTTGGAGAGAGACGTAGAGGGAAGGAATTTCTGAGCTGGAGGGTGACTTTGAGCCCTGCTTTAGGCTGAGCTGAGTAGGACACCCAGGACACCCAGTTTTGGGCTGGAGCTCATGGAGGCTGGAGCACCAGAGCCAGGTGGATGCCTGTGTGTCCCTCGACTGGAGCTGGTGCAGCCCCCACATCCCCTCGTGGTCCTGCTGGGTCGTTGAGCTTGAGCTGGATGTCTGGAGCTGGTTCCCAGCAAAGCCCGCATCGAGGGAGAATAACATCCAGCTGATGCTGTGAGCCATGGTGGGGGCCAGCAAAGGGAGTTGTGGGTTGGAGAGAGGCAGTGATTGAGGTCTTCACTGTGAAGGTAAAAGCCTCCTCTGAGATTGAAGGCAGTGAGGGAGAGGGGCACGGTCCTGAGAGCCAAGAGCAACCAACCAGTCTCCAAACATTAGGCTTGGATTTATCTCTAGTGCTGAGCCAGGACATATTCTATCCCTCCATCAGCAGCTCATCCTGACAAGAGAAAGGATTGCCTCCCTTCTGCTGGGTCACTAGAACTCTGTGTCACCCTTCCCAGCGCAGGAATCTGTTCCTTCTGCTGGGAAGGGCCTGGAGAGGGAAATCAATTGGCACTGTTATCAGACTTTTCTACCCAGTAGTTAATGGGACTAAACATCCAAATGGATTTCCAGGCCATTCCCAAATTCATGAGGGTGTACAAGTCCCCTGGAGAAGGAAGGGAGGGATGGAGGAATCCTTGGGAGAGGTGCTCAGTGTTTGCTGGCCTGGGGGGGCCCATTAGTTTTGCCAGCATGTAATGCAGAATGCAGTGCTTGTTCCAAACAGAAACGATTTAACCTTGAATGAGGGAAACACAAGCAAGCAGCAGCAGTGGAACAATAAAGAAATTCCATCTCTGATCTCCTGTGACCCCCGTTCTGCTCAAATGGCTCACATGTCAGCGAGACATTACTCTCCTGAGTGGCTGGAAGTGCATTATGCATGAGAGTGTGGCCACTGGTGGCTCCTCCAGGGCAGAAAAGCATCTCTTGGACTCCACAGAGCTGGCCTGGGCTCTGTGGGTTTGAGACACGGGAGCTGCTTGGGGTGGGGAGGAGTGGGGTTGTGCCTGGGTGGGTTTGGCACAGAAAAGGGCTTTGTGCTGAGTTCCCCGTGGGGTTGTGTGGAGGGGCTTTGCTGTGCAGCTGGAGCAGCAGAGCAGGCTCAGCTCTCCAGATCCACAGTGTTTGTTGGTGGGATATTGATTTTGGGGTGAAGCTGAAGCACATGCCAGCTTTTGGCATCTCCCCAGGTGGTGGCAGAGCTGCCCCAGTGCTGGAGGGAGGGCAGACATGGCTTTGCTCTGCCAGTGGTAGAATCACAGAATCTCCTGAGCTGGAAGGGACCCACAGGGATCATTGAGTCCAGCTCTTATCCCTGCACAGGACACCCCAAGAATCCCTCACTGAGAGCTCACACCAGCCTGAAGCTTCCTCCTGAGGGGCAGTGGAGGCTCAGATCCAAACTCTTCTCTCTGTGACCAGGGACAGCACCCAGGGAATGGCTGGAGCTGTGCCAGGGCAGGGTCAGGTTGGATTTCAGGACAAGGTTCTTCCCCCAGAGGGTGGTGGGCACTGACCAGGCTCCCCAGGGCCGTGGGCACAGCACCAAGGCTGCCAGAGCTCCAGGAGGGTTTGGACAACACTCTGAGGTTCAGGGTGGCATTGTTGCAGGGCCAGGGACTGGATGCCTTGAGGATCCCTTCCAGCTCAGGCTATTCCATGACCCCACGGCATGGCGACCACTGTACAGGTGTGCGTTGCAGTATGCAGGATTTGGCAGCTGTGCAGGTGCCATCCCCAAGGATGAATCCAGGCTTTGCCAGGGCAGAGTGTGGGTGTTGTGGTGCTGCTCCAGGACCTGCTGAAGGCTCTTTTACACTGGCCCTGCAAGCTGGGCTATTTCTCCTTAACCTCTTGTTGTTGCCCAGGACTAAACCAGTGGCTCGTTTACTCCCTGTTTCTGGACTCTGAGTTTTCCCTCTCAAAGCCAGACCTTTCTCAGGGAGCAGAGCATTCCCACGTGTCCCTGAAATCCAAGCTGCAGCACAACTGCCCAGTGGGAGCTCTGGGAAGTGGTGGGGAGTAACAACCTGCTCAAAATAAAAGCATGTTTCTTCATTAGGTGAAACAATTCATCAGAGGGAATGGGATTTTACAAGAACAAAAGGCTCATAGCACAGTTTACCTCATTTAATCCTACAAGCTGTGTTTGACGGGCTTTGCTTTTCCATTATAACTCACATTCTCCTAGCAAAGCTGCAATCCCATTCCTGGGCTTCTTTCTGCTCTCTCCAGTCCCTTCTTGGAAGGCTCAGAGCACCTTCCAGTACCTGAAGGGACCTACAGGGAACCCAGAGACAGACTCTTCATCAGGAACTGTAGTGGCAGGACAGGGGAGATGGATTCAGATTGAAAGAGGGAAGATTTACATGGGATATTGGGAAGGAATTGTTCCCTGTGACAATTGGCAGGCCCTGGCACGGGTTGGGCAGGACAGGGGAGATGGATTCAGATTGAAAGAGGGAAGATTTACATGGGATATTGGGAAGGAATTGTTCCCTGTGACAATTGGCAGGCCCTGGCACGGGTTGGGCACAGAAGCTGTGGCTGCCCCACCCCTGGAAGTGTCCAAGGCCGGGTTGGACGGGGCTTGGAGCAACCTGGGCTGGTGGAAGGTGTCCCATGGTTCATAGAATATCCTTAGTTGGGAGGAACCCATTGAGATCATCCAGTCTGACTCCTGGCTCTGCACAGACACCTCAACAATCCCACCCCGTCCCTCAGAGTGTTGTCCAAGCACTCCTGCAGCTCTGGCAGCCTTGGTGCTGTGCCCACTGCCCTGGGGAGCCTGTTCAGTGCCCACCACACTCTGGGGGAAGAACCTTGTCCTGAGATCCAACCTGACCCTGCCCTGAGATTCAATCCCCTTCACCAGCTTTAGGTTCCCCCGATTTAGTTCCTGCTCATGAAGCTGGGAGAGAACAAACAGTGTATTTTCTCCCCTTCCCTGTCGAGTTGCTGCTTTACTTTCCCAAAACTTGGCCATCCAGCTACTGAAGAAGACCAGGGAGTTAGAAGGAATGAGGGGGATTATTCTATAGGCATGTAGAACATTTGCAAAAACAACATTTTGGACTTCACTGAAATGTCTAAAAGTGTGAGGCTGGGGCAGGACACGATGGGCTTCTTCTTGTTGTCCCTCCAGACACTGCAGCGAAACAAAGTGAGGCATTTGCAGCAGTCTGGGCTCTGAACTGCAATCCCCCTGTCCCTGGATGAGCCCAGGGCTGGTGTTGCTATCCAGGAGGTGCCAGAATTCTGGAGGAACTCTAGCAGAGTGCTGTTCTACAGCAGCTCCTGCTACTTCCCAGCCACCTCTTACATTTCGGGCCGTTTGATGTTCGCTTCGTGGGAGAGAAGCACAGCACTAATTAAGTCAGGATCCTCAGCAGCTCTGCATCTCCTGCCAGTCAGGAAGGGCTGATCTGCCACTCCTGAGACTGCAGAGCGTCGATGCAGAACAAAGAGCTCTGGCACTCCCCCTCCATCAGAGGAAAGCAGCCGGCTCCCTGCACCGCCGCACATGGGCAGCACCAGGCAGGGCTGCGCCTGCAACCACTCACTCCCTCCCTCTGTTCTTTCCCAGCTTTTGTCACATTCCCCCTCCATTCCCTGCGTGCTCCGGGGCAGGAATTCTCCCTGATTATGCATGTGCATGCAGCAGCAGGCTTTGATCTCCTCACAGCATCCTGTGGTACAGCAGAAGGAGCAGTTTTTGGATAGGATGGATAGTTGGAAGCGTCTGTGCTCGTGTTTCTGCCCAGGACACGTGCAGAGCCTGGCAGCTTCCTGAGTTTGGGGGGGCTTGCCCTCTTTGGAAGGGCCCTGTCTGGGTGGATCAACAGCTGCCTTCCCTCCTTCCCTGCAAAGCCACGCCAGGCAGAGCAGCAGAGGGATGTGGGGGCCAGGAGCACTGTGAGGGCAAAGAGCTGGGGTGGGATCTGGGCAGGGGTGGCTGATTTGAGGGGTGAGGGTGCTGTGTTGGGAACGGTGCTGGTTTTCAGGAGCACTGGGAGAAGAGCCAGCCAATGTTCTCCCTCTCTAGCCTTGACTGAGCTGTCTCCCTCTCCATACAGAGGAAGGGTTGCCTGGCATTGCAAGGATTGAATCATAGGATAATCAAATGGTTTGGGTTGGAACTTAAATGCCACCTCGTTCCACCTCCTCTGCCATGGGCAGGGACACCTTCCACCAGCCCAGGTTGCTCCAAGCCCCATCCAGCCTGGCCTTGGACACTTCCAGGGATGGGGCAGCCACAGCTTCCCTGGGATTCAACCTGTGCCAGGGTCTGCCCACCCTCACAGCCAACAATTCCTTCCCAATAGCCCATCTAACCCTTCCCTCTGACAGTGGCAAGTCATTCCCACTTGTCCTGGCACTCCAGACCCCTGGGAATAGTCTCTCTCCATGTTTCTTGTAGCTCCTTCAGGCACTGCAAGGCCACATGAGGTCCCCCCAAAGCTTCTCTTCTTCAGGCTGGACAATCCCAGCTCTCCCAGCCTTTCCTCCCAGCAGAGCTGCTCCATCCTCTGCCCATCCTGGTGCCTCCTCTGGACTCTCTCCAGCAGCTCCATGTCCTCCCTGTGCTGTTCCCCAGGGCTGGGGCAGCTCTGCAGGTGGAGTGGGGAGGGGGGGCTTTTCCTCTCTCTACATGATGAACTGAACACTGAGAACATTGTTTTTTGTCCCAGATTCTTTCAGGAGCTGCTTCTGGAGCTCCAGGGTGTTTCTGCTCAGCCTGACTGCCTTGCTGAGGTGCTGTGAGCCCGAGGCTGCCTTGCTTCATGAAGGGAATTATCTGCACCTTGTACTGCTGATGTTGTAAGTGAGCCTGACACAGCTCATTTTCTCCCTGTGCCTTTGTCTTTTAATTTTGGAGGATGTTCTTTTCCTGACAGAATTTCCAATTCAGTTAATTTTCTCTGCCTGCAGTAGGAGGGGAGAAAAAGGTGCTTTGAGGGGTTGTTGCATGTATTATTAATTGTCCTCAATTCCAGGCAGCGTACTCTTTTTCTGCCTGATATTCCCGTTTTCTCCTAACTAATATTGGCTGCAGGTTTGAAAGAGGTTTGGCATTTGAAATTATATGGATTTCTTTGTGCTGGGAGTGTTTTCAAAGCTGGCAAACGTGGCTCCTCCGTTTATCTGAAGGTAAAATGGCACAGTGTTAGTCATCAGTCAATTGAACTGTGTGTTGTAGAGCAGTTGATTATTGGAGCTGCCTGTGTTTCCTGAGCTGGTTAAACATCACCCACAAGTGCTGTGTCAGAACCTGTCCACTAAACATCATTAAATCTGCAGAAGCAGGAAAGTGCTCCTGCACAGAGATGAACAGGTTTGGGTCATTCCCAGCCCTGCTGATCCTGTTGGGAGGCGAGTGTGGCCCTGGATAATAAGCAGCATTTCATGTTGGGGCTGTGTGGTGCTGCATGTTGATTTTTCAGGGCTGTCAGTTCCCACAGAGCTTCAGGCCCAGGTGGGATGAGTTTTGTGATTCCAGCCCAGTTCCTGATGAGCTCTGTCTCATAGCAGGAGAAAAGATGCATTTTCAGCTCATCAGAACACAATTCAAGCCACACAGTTGTTAAAGCTGTTTAGATAAACGGGGCACTCAGCCCAGAGCAGGTGAAACAATCTCCTGACAGCAGCCTGGGGGTCAAGGTGACTGTCCTGTTTCTGTACAAACCTCCCTCGAGCAAAGGAAACAACGCATTTCCCAGGGGAAATAATTAACCTGTTCATTAATTTCTGAGAGGAGCTGTGGGAGGTTCCTCTCCCGTCTCTGGGATTCTCACTCCTCATAACCCTTCCCAAAGCTATGCCCTTGCAGCACACCCTGGGCACGGTGGCAGGACGGGGGCTGGATGCTCCTGCTTTGGGATGTGAGTGGGTGGGGAAGGAGCCCCTGCCTGGAGCTGGGCACCTCCTCAGCCGTGCCCATGGAACACCCAGTTAGTGGGGGGACTGTCCCAAGGGGGAGCAGCAACTTCAGCCTCTGTCCTCGTTATGGCAGCCAAGACCAGTTTGTCACTGTGGGTGTGTATTCTAAACACTGTAAGTCATTTTTCTCACCAACTGCTCACCATGGACCATTGGCAGCAGCTGCCCAGGGCACACCCCACCCCTCAGGGTACAAGCTGGGTGTTTGGGAACTTCTTTGGAATAAGGAACATTTCCTGTCTTCACACCAATGACTCAGCTGTGGTAAGTCCCCTCTAGGGAGTTATCCCCTTCACACCCACCTGAGGGGTCATGTCTGCTCATGGACCATCGGGGATGCCAAAAATATGCCATGACTGACCTCACAGAGTAAATCACCCACTGTGACACTCTCCACTCTGGGGTGTTCCTATCTGAGCCCAAGCAGAGATAAGCTTGAGGTTTTGGGACTGGGACACCACTGGTGGGATCCAGAGGAGGAGCAGAGCCTCACCAGGACTGTGACTACCACTCTCAACCACACTGACCATCATCCTCACCGGCAGCTTTTTTCTTTCCTTTCGCTCTGCACTCAGGGGGCCCACGTGGTGCTCAGCACAGGGGTTGGTGAGCTCCATCCTGCTCGTGCCCCGCTGGGCTGGGCTGTACATCTGGTTTTGGGGATCAAATGGGTTTTTCATCTGTCTCAGTGTATTTTGTGATCTTTTTATGTAATTGTTTTTCTGCCTTGCAATCCCATTCTGAGTTGGGTTCATTTCCCCTGCCAGTTTAACTTTAAACCAGCATAGCCTCCAAGAACTGTGCCCATCCCTCAGCTCAGCAGCCAGCAGGGTTTGGGAAATCCCAGGCTGGAGTGAGTAGAGGAACCAGGGAGGAATGGGCATTCTGTGCCCCCAGAGCTCCATAAAGGCTTGTTTTCCTGGCTGTTGTGGAGCAGGGATAATGTTCACATTGCCCTTATTTGTACCTTCATGCTGCATCTCTCCCTTGATCCCAGCAAATTCCTTGTGTTAATTTTATTCCTCCCCAGCCACTCCCTTGGGTCCAGCCTCTTCCTTGCTGGAGTCTGGACAGCCCCTCCACAGGGAGCAGCCTCTGCCCTGCCCTTGCTTGCACGCCTCCTGCCTGTTGTTTCTGTGATTTTCCTGTAGCTGTCACACTGGGATTGGCCTCCTCCTCTCCCTCCCTGCCCCTGCCAGCCCGGGGTTCTCAGACTCTGAGCTGCTGTGGGATCCAGCCCTGCTCCTGCTCCAAAGGAAACCTCTAAAGCCACCCAGAGCGTGTCCAATAGGATTTGTGATGCTTCCAACCTCCCAGTGTTGTTGACTGCCCCTTTCAAGTGTGGCCAGGGCCTTATCTCTTGGTAATAGGGAGAATTTATAATTTCCTTCAGAAAAAAAAAAGAGAAAAAAAAAAAGAGCCTTAAAAAATCCTCCACCTTTCTATTTATTTTTTTGATATAAGAAGTCAAGTAAAAGGGATAACAAAGTTGTTAAAAGTTCAAAAGGAACGTTAATCCCTGTAATGGTGACTAATCAACCTTTATCCAGACAATCCCCTCGAATCTCTGGGGCCTTGGTGTGGTTGAGGATTCCCCCAGGCTGGGCTTGGACTCCTTTAGAGCTGCTGGGAAACCTCCTGCTCCTCTGTCTTGTCCCTCACAAACACTCTGGCACATTCCCGGGCTTGGAGCAGCTTCCAAGGTACCTGAGCTTTGCTGGCTGATCTCTCAACTTGATGAGCAAACACAGAGTGCTCTTCCCTGGGAGGGCTGGACCATCCGGGGGGGAATACCTTCAGTGGAGCTGCTTGTATCTGACGTGGGGTCTGGGCAGGGCACTGACACGGGAGCAATTCCTCAGGGGGACCACTCCGGGCATGACTTCTCCACCAGGAGACCTGTGGGGTGTGGGACACGCTGGCCAGCACTGCTTGCTCTGTGCTTGGAAGCCTTTGGCTCCTCCAGTGTCACCACACGTTGTAGATCCTGGGGAAGGACAGAGCAGTTACCACAGCCAGAAGTGTTTTCCTTGGCAAAGATGCTCTTTGAAGAGCTCCTCCTCCCACAAACATCCCAAGGTGGCTGTCACTCCTACGCTCAGTTTTCACTGGGATCAAACCTGCAAGGTTGTCAGAGGTTTCTGCAGCTGAATTTTAGTAGAAGGGGGGGCTTCCAGGATGGTTTTTGTTGGAAGCTGCCAGAAGCTTCTCCTGTCCTGTGGAGCCAAGGACAGCCAGGGCCAGGAGGGACCTCCTGCTGGTGGCCAGAGTTGAGCCAGTTAAGACTCACAGTCACAGCTCTGGGGTAACATAGTTAAGGATTTAGGAGTGTGGGGCAGTTGGAAATTCCAGCCAAGGTGGGAACAGGAGGAGGAAAAGGAGGGACTCCACACTGGAGCAGGGGGGGAAGGACTAAAAGTTATTCCCCACCCCTCCTGCAGCCCCTGGAGATCCCTCGGGGTGCACAGACCCCCCTGCAGCCCCTGGAGGAGCAGGTGGATGCAGAACGAGCTGTTGCCCTGTGGGAGGCCCAGGATGGAGCGAGATCCTGCAAGAGACTCATGGCCATGACTCGTGGAGAAGGAGCCCCACCTGGAGCAGGATTTTCCCCCAGTAGAAGTGTTGCCCCGGGGGTGGACTCACGTTGGAGAGTCTATCAAGGACTGTCCCCCGTGGGAGGGACCCCAGGGGAGCAGGGGAAGGACTCAGAGCTGTGGCCCCCCTGCAGCCCGTGGGCAGGACCGTGGGGGAGCAGGTTGTCCCCCTGCAGCCCACGGAGCCCATCGGGGGGCAGAGACCCGACTGCCCCCCATGGAGTGACCCCCAGGACAAGAGCAATGGCAGCAACAACACCCACCTGCAAACCCCCATTCCCTGCTCCCTGGAACTGCTGGGAAAGGGAGGAGTGGGAGGAGAAAGGTGTTGTTAAGACTGATTTATTTCTTACTTTTTAGTTTTATTACTTTTAGTTTTAGTTCTTACCTTGTTAGTAGTAAATGTATGTATTTATCCACTCTGAGTTTGCTTTGCCATTATCTCTCACCTGTTTTTTGCCTTTTCTCCTTTTCCTTTCCCTCTGGGAAAGGTGGGGGCTGGAGGTTTGGGTGGACACGGGGTGAGAACCACCACAAAGGTGAAGCAGGATCCAGCAGCTCCACGGAAAAGACAAGAGCCTCCTCAGACCTCAGAGCAGTGGGGACTCCCTGGGCTTTTCAGGTGGTTCTTTGCTGCTTTCAAGCCCCTCTTTGGTGGCCTTGGGTGGTTTGTTGACTGCAGGGAGACTGCTGCAGACAAACACCCACACTGGCTTAGGTGTGTTAGAGGTGGTTGGAGTAAAGCCTTCTGCTGCATTGCCATTTGGGAGGGGAGGATGGAATTTCATTATTCTGTACTGACAGGCATTTCAGGTGCTGGCAGGAACAGCCCCTGTGCTTGTCTTCCTTCTTGGGTGGGGTTGCTGGACTTGGGTGCTGAGTGCTGTGCCCACAAGCCCAAGATGCTTCCAGCTGTGCCCCTGGTGCCAAGGATGAGGGGATAAACGTGGGGGTGTTTGCTCCAAGTTGGGTGGCAGCTGGGGGTGGCTGTTTCCATGACCCAGGAATCCCCAGCTTCTCAAGAAAGAGCTTTTGGGATGTTCTGTGTGTGAATAGGGAGGAGTTGAGTTGGTCTCCTTGAAACTCAGAGCATCTAAGCCGGCCCTTTAAGTCAGGATTAGTTCTGTCTGGGGAAGAGGAGGCTTCAGGAGGACCTTACAGCAGCCCTCCAGTGCCTAAAGGGGCTCCAAGAAAGCTGGAGAGGGATGTGAGATAGGGGCCTGGAGTGACAGGATGAGGGGGAATGGCCTGGAATTGAAGAAGGGCAGGTTTAGATTAGATATTAAGGGCTTTACCCAGAGGCTGGGCAGGCACTGGCACAGGTTGCCCAGAGAAGTTGTGGCTGCCCCATCCCTGGGAGTGTCCAAAGTCAGGTTGGATGGGGTTTGGAGCACCCTGGGCTGGTGGACCTTCAGATTCATGGTGCTTCTCCAAACTGTGATAAAGATCCACTCAGCCATGAAGCAACTTCCCTTGAAAGCTGGTGTGCATTGAGGAAAAAAACTGGGCATTCTCCATTGAAATGTGAGAGTCAAGAAGAATCAAGGTGAGTTTCTGATTCAAGGGTCCCTTAAATATTTCTTTTAAAGCTTTGAAAAACACTCAGTGTTATTGTGGATTTTTCTTAATGGGTAAATTGAAATCTGCTTCCCCAAATAATTTTAGGGGGTTAAAATTTCCTCTTTGAAGCTTTCTGGGCATTTTTTTTTTCCTAAGAGGACTTCCACTGCCTGAGGTGATTCAGGGGTTAACAGGTTAATTAAACATTGGAGCAACTCACTGAGGTGTGAGCTGACTTTCTATCACTTGGCTTTGAAAATCCACATGTGCCTGGGTGCAGGAATCCCTGGGCAGCCACCTCCTGCCTGGGGGAGCTGGATGAGGCAGGATTACTGGGAGATTCCTCAGAGGACATCCCTGGGTGCTTATTAATCCCTTCTCCTTTCCTGGTCTGATTCCCCTCCGGATGGAGGCTCGGTGTTGGTGCTCCCACACGTGGATTCAGGGGGAAGGGTGAGCTCTGCTCCCAGGAAATCAGGCAGGTTTAAATTGGATATTAGGGAAAATTTCTTCAGGGAAAGGGTTGTCAGCCTGTTGGAACAGGCTGTCCAAAAGCACCTGGATGTGGCACTTGAGGACATGGTGGTGGTGCTGGGCTGGCAGTGGCTTGATGACCTTCAAGATCATTCCCAACCTTAACCTTGATTCCATGAAATCCTGCAATCTGGGGCTGCTTGGGGCTGGCCAAGGCTCTCCATACTCACACCCCCTCTGTGCTCCAAGGTGAGATGGAGCAAAATCTTTTCATCTCTTCTTGGATATGACTGACTCAAATATGCCCCATCTATCGTAGCATCTCCTTAACTAAATGGATTAATTTTTTTTGTCTTCTTCACAGGCTTAATTAGCAATCTGCAACACAAATTAAATCACTATCAACTAATTCCAACTATCCCTTCAGAGATAGCCTTTAGCTAGCTCAGTAATCTGGTTAGCATTGAAATGAGCCCATGTTCTACCCTGCAAACACCCGTGTGATCTCACAAAGCTGCTCTTCAGTTCCTCCCTCCACGACTGATAAGCTTTTGTCCTTCCTAAGGAGGGCAGCAGCCACTGTGCCTGCAGTGGGCACTTTTTCAGGCATTTAAGCACATTTGGGAGTTTTCTTCTTGGTTTCTGTGTTTTAGGAGGCAGCTGCTCCATTGTTTCCTGTCCTAACAGTGAGTGAGAACAGAAAATAGAAACAGAAAATGTCTTTTCCCAGGTATGGACTAACCTGAGTGCAAAGCTCCTCTCGTGCACCCAGAGGTGAACACAGGGAGGTCTCATTTCTGCCTCTGTGGGCACAGATACATCAGTGTCTTGGTTTAAATACATGAGCAAGCCTTCAGAAACTCCTGGGGACGTTGGGCAAGCTGGATAAGCCTGTGATCCTTCAGGCAGACAGCCAGGACCTCCCAGACTCCATCCCTCTCTCTCTCTCTCCTTTGCCTACTCTTCCATGGTCGACACCATCAGCCAAACCTGGTTGTGAAAGCACAGCTCTCACCTGGCATCATTTGGTAGGGTTTGGACAAGGGCAGGAAGGTCTGGTGAAAGTTCTGGGACAGCTGTGGCTGAAGACTTTGCCAGCCTTCTAAAAGCTGGGGAACCAGAGAGTTCTGAGTGTCCCACAGAGGTATTTTCATGCATTTTTGCTTAGGTTGTTTCCTAACAACTTGGTGTCTGTAAGTGTGAGATGCAGCGAGGGTGGTGCCTTTCTTCCTCCTCCCTCCACCAGGTCCTCCTGGTCTGTGCTGTTGGAGTGGAAGCTGTTTGGATGAGGATAATAAATGTATGTAGGTCATAATCCCCAGGGGCCATGTGTTTCCAATAATAGGAATGATCAACAGCAGATTTTGGCTCTGCTTGTCCTCCCCAGTTCTCTTGGCTGTGGCAGAAGGAGCAGAAAGAGGAGGGGGATGGAGCTGAGGAAGAGAAGTGGCCTTGACTATCCAGACTCCGGCGAGAATTTACTGGTGCTCACGCTTTTGGAAAGGAGGATTTGGACTCGGGTTCATAAAGTTCTGCAGAGATAAAACAAAACTTGTCAAAGGGGTGTTGCTGCTTTTTTGATGACCCAAGAATCCGCAGGGAAACGTCTTCCTGTAGTTTGAGGAAGACACTTCACAACAGCCACAGTATCAAAGTTGCTGCTCTGTTGCCAAGTCAGTGATTTCACGGAGCGCTCTGGGCTTTGGAAGGAGCTGGGCTGGAGCAGTTTCCTTCTGGGCAGAGGAAATGCAAATCCTCAGGCTGTTATGAACATCCCTGGCAAGGACATGGGCTTTGCAGTGGGTGTTGTTGCTTCTTGCCGCCTGCAGTTTACTTTTGGTGGGTGAGGAGAAGTCAAAGGAGGAGGTGGGTGCTCAGATCCCACAGCTGTGCCCAGGGGTCAGAGCTGTCCTGGCAGGTTTCCCTGGGGGGTTATGGGAAGCACTGCATTTGGGGTTTCTTGGTGTCCTCCTGGAATTTAAACGTGGAAGTGTAATTGGGAAATGCACAGGTTTGTGTCTGAAAAGCCTCAGAGGTTTGTGTGTGAGCTGTGAGGGGCAGGGCAGAGCTGGGGGGAGCAGAGGGTGGCTGAGCCCAGCAGGAAAACACCCCATTCCTGCTTTGTTTCCAGCCAGGCCATGGCTGTACCCAACCCTCTGTGCACCCCATGAGCTGCCTCGTTTCTCATTTCTCATAAAGGTTTCTCCCCTTCTTGCCTTTTGGGGGCTGAATTGCCAATGGGCTCATTTCAGCTGTGATCTCTGTATCCCTGGCTGCTGGGCCATGGATGGCCAGGGGTGGGAAGGCTGGGGTGCAAATCACCAGGGGCTGGAAGGGAGAGTGCAGAGCAAAGCAGAGCTTGCTCCAAGCAAAATGGGCAGGGGTGAAAATATGGGGTCTACCTTTTCTTAGCAATAAACCCCATGTCCCAGAGTCTCTGAGGTTGGAAAAGCCCTCCCAGCCCACGGAGCCCACCCTGTGCCCGATGCCCTCCTTGTCCCCCAGCCCAGGGCCCTCAGTGCCACGGCCAGTCCTGCCTTGGGCCCCTCCAGGGCTGGGCACTCCAAACCTCCCTGGACAGCCCCTTCCAGGGCCTGCCCACCCTTTCCAGGCAGGAATTCCTCCTGCTGTCCCATCTGCCCTGTCCCAGCCCATTCTCTCTGCTCCTGTCCCTGTTCCTGGAGCAGATCCCGACCCACCCCCAGCTCCCCCCTCCTGGCAGGGACTTGCAGAGCCAGAAGGTCCCCCCTGAGCCTCCTTCTCTCCAGGCTGAGCCCCCCCAGCTCCCTCAGCCCCTCCTGCTGCTCCAGCCCCTTCCCAGCTCTGTTCCCATCCCTGCACACCTCCAGCCCCTCTTGCCATGAGGAGCCCAGAACTGGACACAGCAGGAATATTTCAAACCTTGCTCCTCATTGTGAGCCTGTGTTTCAATGCAGTGACCTGGTCTGTTCCAGACAGAACCCCTGAAGAGCTCTGGGTGGCTTTGGAGCCTTTTACTTTGTGCTCCTTTCCCCCCTTGCCTGTGGGGCAGGTGACAGTGGTGGGTTTGCTGGAAATCTCAGGGCAGAGGGCAAGGGAAGGGCTGTGTATGGCATTGCTTTTGCACTCAAACTCCTTTCTTTGCCACTGAATAAAGGGAAAAAAGAGCTCCTACCAAGTGATTGTGTAAGGCACTGGAAGCAGGAACTAGTGGGAGAACTTAATCTGGGAACAGACAGGCAGCAGAACCCTCTGCTAATTGACTCTTCACTTGCTTTACTGAAAACACTGCTCAGGGAATATCCATGGGAAGAGACTTCAGAGGGATCTGGAGATAAGATAGCAGTAGAGAGGAAGGTAGTGGAACAAGAGGACACCCTTAAATAAAGCAATTGCTGGCACAGGTTAGGAAGCAGCTGTGAGCGAAACAGAAAAAGAACCATCAATTTTCAATGTGGCCGTAGGAGAAGAGGAGAGAATCTGAAAGCCTGGACCAGGCTTTTAAAAACATAATCCAGAATTAGAAGGGAGGAAGAGATGGGAAAAATAATAGTTGCCCACAGTTGTTTAGTGAAATGTATTTAGTTGCTCAGTGAAAGCTCGTGCAGGCTGTGAAAAGCTGGGAGCAGCTCCATGCAGGCAGGTGACCAGGCGAGGCGGTGGCAGATGAAATTAAATGTTGACAAATGCAAGTTAATGTGCATTGGAAGGCAAAATACAACCTGCTCGTACACACTGCTGCATTTTAAATTAACTGGAACCACTGAGGGGAAGGACCCAGAGGTTATTGTGAGCAGCTCAATGAAAACATCTGTTAACTCAACACTCACAGTCAGCAAAGCAAACAAAGCACTGGGCTGTACAAGAGCAGCTTGCAGGATCCTTTGTGTTTCGGGGACGTGCTGGGACAGCGGGAGCAGCTCAGCACCTGCAGCTGTGCCACAGTGTGGTGGTTTTCATCCAGTGTCCACCCAAACCTCCAGCCCACCCCTTTCCCAGAGGGAAAGGAAAAAAAACCCAAGAAAAACAAACAAACAACAAACAAAACAACAAAAAAACCACAAACAAACAAACAAACAAACAAAAAAACCAACCAAAAAGAAAAAAACAAAACAAAAACAAAACAAAACAAAAAACCAAAAAAACAAAAACAGCTGAGAGATAATGGCAAAGCAAACTCAGAGTGGATAAAATACTTGAATTTATTACTANATGGGCTGCAGGGGGGTCTCTGCCCCCCGATGGGCTCCGTGGGCTGCAGGAGGGCATAGCTTTTAGTCCTTCCCCCCTCTCTGCTCCAGTGTGGGGTCCCTCCTTCTCCTCCTGCTCCCACCTTGGTCTCTGCATTCTTATCTTATGGCTGGAATTTCCAACTGCCCCACACTCCTAATTCTTAACTATGTTACCCCAGGGGTGTGACTGTGACTCTTAACTGGCTCAACTCTGTCCACCAGCAGGAGGTCCCTCCTGGCCCTGGCTGTCCTTGTCTCCACAAGACAGGGGAAGCTTCTGGCAGCTTCTAACAGCAGCCACCCTGGTAGCCCCCCCTTCTACCAAAATTCAGCTTCAGAAACCTGTGACACAGAGTCCGTGGAGCAGGAACAGGAACCTTGGAGAGCAACCCATCCCGGCTGCTACCAGTGGGCATTCCTCCCCCAGCCAGCCTGGAACAGGGAACAGGGAGAGTCCAGCCCTCCAGCTGGCTGTGGGGTGTGAAGTTCCTGGGCAGTGTGATGGACAAACCTTCCTGGCATCACCTTCTGTGGCCAGAAACTCCCAGAGCTTGGCCAGAGGATCTGTGTTTAGCAGCTCCAAGTCCCAAGCTCAGGATCCTGGGGTGGCCTTGCAGTTGATGTCCTTGTGGTTAGGGCTGCCCTTGGTGGCTGAGGGAGGTGTTTAATCCCTCGATGTTTGATCCACCACCCCTTGGTTCTTCTTCCATTGCAGCCCTGAGTTCTCAGACCCCTCTTCCTGCCACAGAGCACTGCAAAGTCTCAGCTGCTTTGGGTTCCTTCAACACAAATTCTTGGGGTTTTTGCATCCAGAGGTTTCCACACATCTCCCTACCCAAAGCATCACTGGCAGGGTCACCCACACCCAACATGTGCCCTGGAGGTTGTGCAGTGATTTCTTGCTTTCCTGGCAGTGTGATGGAAGATTTAGGGGGTCAGGATTGCTGTCCTGGGAGACAACACCCTTCTGTGGTGGAGTGACTCCAGCAGTGGACAAGGGAGTCATTTATGTGGGGTCAGTTATGTGGATTCCTGTAAGGCCTTGGACACGATCCCCCACAACATCCTTCCCTCTGCATGGGAGAGAGAAGGATTCAGGGGGTGGACTCAGATGGACAAGGAATGGGTTGGATGGTCACATCCAGAGGGTTGTAGTCAATGGCTCAGGGTGCCAGTGGACACCAGTGACCCTCATGGGTCCATACTGGGACCAGTGATGTTTCATACCCTCATTAAGGACACAGCCAAAGGGATGGGGACCCTCAGCGGGTCTGCAGGTGACACCAAGCTGGGGGTGCAGTGACACACCTGCAGGACGGGGCCATCCAGAGGGACCTGGACAAGCTCCAGAAGTGGCCCCTGAGAATCTCATGGGGTTCAGCAAGGCCAAGGGCTGGTGCTGCACCCGGGTCAGGACAACCCCCGGGATCAATCCAGGCTGGGGATGAGCAGATGGAGCAGCCCTGGGAGAAGGACCTGGGGGGGCTGGTGGGGCAGAGCCTGGACATGGCCCAGCCCAGAAACCCCCCGTGCCCTGGGCTGGTCCCACAGCGTGGGCAGCAGGACAGGGGGGGATTCTGCCCCTCTGCCCCCCTGCTCAGGTGAGACCCCACCTGCAGAGCTGCCCCAGCCCTGGGGAACAGCACAGGGAGGACATGGAGCTGCTGGAGAGAGTCCAGAGGAGGCACCAGGATGGGCAGAGGATGGAGCAGCTCTGCTGGGAGGAAAGGCTGGGAGAGCTGGGATTGTCCAGCCTGGAGAAGAGAAGCTTTGGGGTGAGCTCACTGTGGCCTTGCAGTGCCTGAAGGAGCCTGAAAGAAAGATGGAGAGAGACTATTTCCAAGGGCCTGGAGTGACAGGACAAAGGGAATGGCTTCCCAGTGCCAGAGGGCAGGGATAGATGGGATATTGGGAAGGAATTGTTGGCTGTGAGGGTGGGCAGGCCCTGGCACAGGTTGGGCAGAGAAGCTGTGGCTGCCCCATCCCTGGAAGTGTCCAAGGTCAGGTTGGATGGGGCTTGGAGCAACCTGGGCTGGTGGAAGGTGTCCCTACCCATGGCAGGCTGAGACTGGATGAGTTTGAAGGTCCTTTCCAACCCAAGCTATTCCATGATTCCATGGAAGGGCTGTAGCACAGGCTCAAGGGTGGATTCATGCCCTGCTCCAAACAGCCCTTGGTGTACCAACAGAGCCTTGAGCTCAACAGCCAGGAAACGCAGAGTTACACCTGGTGTGCTCTGCCTGTGGCTTCCTTATAAAACATGGCTCTTGCTTCGATGACTTTGTTTAAGTTTGCCCAGAGCCACATCCTAAGCTTAGTTTACTCTTTTAACATTAGCATGTATTTTTATGCAGTTTATAAATATTTAAGCTGCTGACCAGCATTAGCATCAGCTCTCCAGCCTTTGGGATGTAAAGGAATTGCAACGTGAAGTGTGGAAGGAGAACAACATCAGTATTCCTGTGTCCAAAACACTCGCCCAGGCTTGATTCTGAAGGGATGAATAAAATCAAACTCACTGATTACCATTTAGGTTGAATTTACTTTCTGCATCTGGAGGAAGGAGCTCTATTAATCAGCTTCATTTCCTGGCTCCTGTGTACAGATGAGGAGCTCAGTGATAAATACAAATAAATACATATATATATGCATAAGCATAAACATGGAGATGTGAAAACAGCATTAAAATCGTCCTGTTGCCTGCTCCATTACTCCTGGGATTGGAGGGGAGAGGAAAACCCTCAAGGTTAAATTTGTCAAATTTGATTTTCCCATTTCTTGCTAATTTCCAAAGATCTGCTCCCATAAAGAAGCCAGGCTGTTAAGATGTGGAGGGAAATGAGAATTTCAGGCTTCTTGGCAACAGCAACCAATGGGAATTTACTCAGAGGTTAAAGGAGAGGACAGGAGGCAAAGTGGGAAAAATCCTTTTAAATCCTAAGTACAGTCTCTGCTGCCTGCTGCTCTTTCCTGCACACAAATTAAGGCAGGAATTGGAGGAACTGAAGGCTCCAGTTGAACACTCGTGGTTTCTGGTGGCCCTCAAGTCCCTCCCTAGAGCTGCAGCTTCATTCTGGAGAGCTCAGGGGACATTGTTCCTCGTGCCGTCTCCGGTGAGGGGACATTATTCCTGAACATTATTCCTGGACATTATTCCTGGACATTATTCCTGAACATTATTCCTGGACATTATTCCTGGACATTATTCCTGAACATTATTCCTGGACATTATTCCTGGACATTATTCCTGGACATTATTCCTGGCATTATCTCCTGTGCTAACACGGTTGCCACCAGTTGGATTCCCCAGTGCTGCAAACGTTTCTGTCATTGCTTTTCTGCCAATTTGCCACTCAAACGACCTTTTATTGAGAAAGGTTTCTCCACTGCATGGAATTCCCACCTTTCTCCAGGCTAATCAGCATTCCTGGCGGGATGGCTGCTGTGGGGTGGGAGTCTAGGACCTGTTTCCTGGGGGGAAAACGTCAAGACCCCTTTTTGCAGAGCTGTCCACTGGCAGTCAGGATTTAGATGGATTTTTTTAGCCAGTATGTAGAGGTTTTTGTTAATTCTCTGAAGAATCTTTCCCCTTTTCCTCCTCCTTTTTGTGTACAAGATGAAAGTCTGAGTAAGACTCCAAGGAGGCTGCATTTATGTCTCTTCTGAGGAGGCTGAAATGTCCAGGTTAAACAAATAGGTTCTTGTACTTTCATTTAGGGGGAATTTTAGGTCAGAAAGAGGCCAGTGAGCTCATGTTAATGGAACGCAGTATCTCGGGTCCTGTGTAGAGAAAAACCTCTCTGTGAGGTCCTGGAATGCTGTGGAGCTCAGCAGTGTCCTGATGGCTTTCAGGAGCTCATGAACGTGGAGATGGCAGCTTATGGCCTGCTTCCCTAAAACTGCAGCACTTGGGGAATGTCCAGGCAGCTGGAATGGGAGGCAAGAGTGGAGACCTCTTGGGACACAAGCTCCCATTGAGGAGGAGGCCTGGAGAAACCCTGGGAGGGTGGTCTGGGAGAGCAGGCATAGCCAAGGTTCCAATCCACAACCTACTCCTGGTTATCATCCTCTGGGATAACCTGTGCCCGAGGACAGCAGGTGCTGGTTGTCCCAGGGATGTTGTCCACCTCGCAGGAACCTACTGGCTCCCACATCCCACCTCTGGAGCAGATTCCTTCTAAGATGTCAAGGGGCTTGAAAGTTCTGCAGGCTGCCCAGGCTGCCAGGATCCCAGGAGCAGGACAAGGGGAATGGCTTCAAACTGAAGGAGAGAAGGGTTCGATGGGATACTGGGAAGGAACCCTTCCCTGTGAGAGTGGGCAGGCCCTGGCACAGGGTGCCCAGAGAAGCTGTGGCTGCCCCATCCCTGGAAGTGTCCAAGACCAGGTTGGATGGGATTTGGAGCAACCTGGACTGGTGGAAAGTGTCCCTGCACATGGCTGGGGTTGGCACTGGATGAGCTTTAAGGTCTCTTCCATCCTAAACCATTGTGGGATTCTGTGATCCCAGGTATGTGCAGAGAAGGACACGAAGAATTCCCACAAAGAGCCCATTGGCCACAGGGAGGTGCAGAGTGATCTCCAGGTCATTTCCTTCCCCTCAGCATCTTGCAGGGTTTGTTTGCTTTTCCAGCCCCAGCTGTTGGAGTCAGGGGATCACACAAGAACATCAGGTCTTCTCTCTTAGGCAAACAAACGCAGCAGACTTTACCGGAGGAGGAACACCAGAGTGCAAATCCCAGCGGCTGAAAACCCTCCGGAAGACAAAAGCCGCAACATTTATTAATTTGTGGAATAACCTGTCGGGCCCTGACTTGACTTTCAAACAAATGGAATTAGAATATCAATAGCAGGACGGTGGGTTCCTAAAATATTCAAAAGCAGCTTCCTTTTATGTAGTGCCTTTCATGAGAACTGCTTCACGAGGTGATTTGCTGTGCTAAATAATAAATAACAACACAGACACACACTCAGGAATTAACAGCTGGGGCCAACCATATTTTCAGCTGAGATGGAGAGAGGAATGGGGAGTCAATGAGGCAGAGAGATACAAGAGAGGTTGGATCTGGGTCAGCTGCTTAATTTTGACCTCTGTTATTATTAGTCATTGGAGATAAAATATAGCAAGTGCCTCTGGAGCGTTCTCTGTGTCCTCTGAGCTGCAGGACTTGGGGAGCGTGGAGGGAAGGAAGAATCCAGCTGGATTCTCAGCAGGGAAGGGAGGACAGGGAAGGGTTTTACTGTGGTGAAAGGTGGTTGGCCCCAGGGCAGGTTGGTGGCAGGACATGCACATCCAGATCCCTGTTGATTCAAGGCATTTATGTTAATGCCAGAAAACTCTCATGTTAAAGGCAGAAAACCTTGCAAGAGCTGAGGAAAACCAACCAAGGGACTAAGGCAGCTACAATTCACAGGCACAGATGTCCACTTTGTATGAAAGGTGTCCCACCCAAAACATGGCTCTTCAGCATTTCCTGCATAGCAATCTTCCCAGTTTCCTTTCTACCTCTGTTGCTTTTGGTGTTCGGTCCCAGTTCCTTAGGAACAGATCTGTGCTTGTATGGAATTAAGTCCTTCTCCTGAATTCCTGCTTCTTCCTGGGACATCAGGGCAGCCCCCTGGAATCCCTTTCAGCACTACCCTTTTGGCCTGCTATGGGAGTAAAAAGTGATCCATGCCATGCCAGCTGTGGAGCAGGGAGTGGCTTCAGCTTTCCCTGGGCATCAACAGTCGGGTGGCCTCATCCCTCTGGAAGAGCAGCAGTTTCAGGGCAAGTTAAGGGAAGTACTAAACTGAAGTTCATGTACATGGTGAGCTCCAGAGCGTTCTCCGGTCAGTGAGTTTAGCCTTTATTTTTCTGCCTGGGAATGGGGAATGTCACCTGTTCCCTGCTCTGAGGGATATCAGGACAGGGTGTTATGTTCTGTATATTATAGATTATGTACTACCCTGCTCCTCAATGGGCAGGATTCATCTTCTGAACTGCAGGTGTTTGTCTGAAGATGAAACTGAGCTGAGTGAACCTGAACTCTGACCAGGGGAAAGGGCAGCACCTGGAATGGGATGGATCCCATTTAAGAGAGGGTCCAGTATGGGAAGCTGGAGATAAGCAGCTAAAACTGGAAAACACCAGTGTACCTGTGGATGGGTGAGGAGTTGCTGGTGTGTCTGATGTGTCCCAGTTACAGGGGCCAGGACCAGTCTGTCACTGTGTGGGTGTCACCAAAGCTGTGCATTCCACCCCCTCTGTGCCATCTCTGGTGGACTGTCAGTGATGGAGCGTTGGCAGCAGCTGCCCAGGGCACAGCTGACCCCTCAGGGGACAAACTGGGGGTTAAAGGACCCTGTGGGACAGGGCAGTGTTTGTGTCTCCACCCCAGTGACCCAGCTGGGAGAACTCCCCTCTGGGGAGGCATCAGCACCTTCCCCCCCACCTGAGGGGTCATCTCTGCTCAGGGGCCATCAAAGATTCCAAAACATCCCGGGACTCACAGAGTGAATCACCCACTGTGGAACTCCCCACCCTGGGGGAGGTGCTGGGCATTCCCACCTGACCCTCAGCATAAATAATCTTGGAGTTTGGGACTTGTTTGGGATGCAGAGGAGGAGCAGAGCCTCACCAGGACTGCACTGCCACTCTGGACCAGACTGACCATCATCCTCACCAACAGGTTTCCTTCCCTTTCCCTCTGCCCTCAGGGACCCACGTGGGGCTCAGCACAGGGGCCAATGAACACCCCCCTGTTGGTGCCCCAGGGGGCTGGGTTAGACATCTGGGTTTGTGGGTTAAACCAATTTTTCTCTGTCTCAGTGTATTTATGGTGATCTTTTTGGTAAATTGTAACTCTGACTTGTCATCTCTCTCGAGTTGGGCTCATTTCTCCTCCTGGTTTACCTTTAAACCAGCACTGTGTGTTCCTCCTTTCTTTCACATGTATCCTCATTGTATCACTGCAAAGATCTTTGTTTGGCCTTTGAATTTGGGATTTCTTGGAAAGCAGAAGCCAAAGTGTGGATATAAATGAAGCAATTCCTGAAAAAGTGCTGGAGGTTGCAGAAATGGTCACAACAGAGCAGAACTCATGTTGTTTGCTGTAAGTGCTGTAAATTCAGATTTTCAGTTTTCTTTTCACAGAGAGTCATCTTCTGAACTTGAGAGAACTCATAAGTGCCTCTGGCTGCTTCCATCATGGGAACAGCCAGTTCTGCTTTCTGGAGAAAAACCTGGTGGACTTGAACCTTTTAGATGCAGCTTTGGCTCACTTCTTTAGACAGGAACTCTCCAGGCCAGAAATATCTTTGCTTCTCCTTCCCTAAGGGGTTCCCAATGGTGGGACAGGTTTCTTACCTGGCAGTGGGGTGGTGGACCAGCTCCGAGCCAATCACAGCCACTAATTACACTGCCTCTAATCAGGTGTTTCCCTTCTGCCAGGGTGCTGTGGAAGACTCTGGGATCTGCTTTCCAAAGGGAATCAAACTATTGGCTGTAAATCTTCCCCAGGAATGATCCTGTTTTCTGAAGTTTGTCCTGTTATCTTCTTAGTGGGAACATCATTCCCCCTAAATGTGCTCCCTGGCATTTGCTTGCAGCCTTTGAGTCTTTAGATGCTTTCAGGGCTCGAGGAATTGCTGTCTGTGTTCAAACACTGGGCTGATTCTCCACAGAAATTGTCCCTCTGGTGTGTGGACAGGCCCATTCCTCACAGCCTTCAGGAGGAAGGGATCAGGATGGGGATGTTGCAGTCCCAAGTTTTCAGTCCCTGGGCTGCTGGAAGCAGATGCTGCTCTGTGGATCTGGTCTCCTCCTTGGGGGTGAAGAGGCTGGTGCTTAACTGCTCCATTCCCGGTTCTGCAGGAGAAATACAAACCTGTTCTTATCCTTCCTGATGAATAAGAAAGCACCAGGGATTCCTCTTTCCCAGTGAGTCACTGCCTGGGATGGCCAGGGACAGGCAAACTACCCCAGGACCCAAATTCTGGTCATGGGAAGCAGCTCAAAAACACACTAGAGAAAAGTGCTGATGGTCTCAGCGTCCTGTGACACCTCAAACTCCTGCTGAGCCCTAATCCCTTCAAGGCTCAGGCCCACAGGACCCCCCCAAGCTCAGGATGAGCAGGCTGGGAATGTCCCTTGGGATGTATTTCACACGTGGGATGCCACAGAATGCTCATATCCTTGTGGAATCTGGTTCATCTTAGCAGAATTCCCAGTGGCACAAGGATCCCCCTGCCTGCCCCCTTGCTCTGGGGGATGTGCCTGTCCCCTTCATGATGGGGATTTGCTGCTGCCAACGAGGGCACAGGATTCCTACAGAGAAGCTGCTTCATCCCAAATCCTCGCTGGGTGCTTGGGATGCAGTCCTGGAGTCACACTGAGGACACAGCACCTTCTACATGCCACCCTGGGGTGCCTTCCTGACTCCAGGCTGGCTCTGCCTGAAGCCTGTTCTCCTCCTCTGGGTGGGGAATTCCCAGTCCTGGCTCCCAGCTTGATGTCCTTCTATGTGCAAACTTCTTTTCAGGCAACACAGAGAACAGCCAAGTGAGTGAAAGCTGCTTGGAGGAAGAAGGGTTGTAGGATCAGGTCTCTGGAGGCCAATTTGCTTGAAAACAAATGCTTTATTTTTGGTTTATGTCCTTAAAATTGCAAGCACCTGTAAGACCACAGACACCTGCTGCCCAAACCTCAGCTCTGGGTGGGGGGCAGTGGAAAAGGCTCCACCAGGGAGTGGGTTCATTACCAAACACCTGAAAACCTCTTAAAGTTGTTTTAAGCAACCTCTGTCCTTGCTTCTGGCACAACAATTACCTGGGCAGGTTTGAATTGTTCTGCACAGCTGAGCCATCGGATTCGATGGAAATCTCCGAGTTCTCCATCTTTATTTCCCTGCTCTGTCTCTTCTCTCATCACCGGGAGCTTTGGATTTCCCCCTCTCCCCCCGCCCTCCAAACCCAGTAATTCCCCACGAGGGACATGGTCTCGTGTTCACAACTGTGTGTTTGCTCAGAGCGAGTGGAGCGAAACTCCAATTGAGGAGTTTCACTCGAGTGGAACAAGGAATAAGAGGAATGTACAACTCCCCCTCCTGCTCTGGGCTCCTTGAGTGGCAGGGGGCAAACTGAGTCCCTTCCTCCTTCTCCTGGTTAGAGTGGCCAGGATCAGTTTGTCACTGGGTGGGGGTGGATTCTAAACCCTCTGGGTCATTTTTCTCATCAACTGCTCACCATGGACCATTGGCAGCAGCTGCCCAGGGCACACCCCACCCCTCAGGGTACAGGGGGGTGTTTGGGAACTCCTGTAGGATAAGGAAGTGTTCCTGTCTTCACACCAATGACTCAGGTATAAGAACTCCCCTCTGGGGAGCCACCAGCACCTTCACACCCACCTGAGGGGTCATGTCTGCTCAGGGGCCATCAGGGATGCCAAAAATATGCCCTGATTGACCTCACAGAGTTAATCCCCCCTTGTGAAACTCCCCACCCTGGGGGAGGGACTGGGCGTTCCCATCTGAGCCCAAGCAGAGATCAGCTTGGGGTTTTGGGACTGGGAGCTCTGGTCAGATCCAGAGGAGGAGCAGAGCCTTGACCAGACTGGGACTGCCACTGGACTGCCACCATCATTGTCACCAGCAGGTTTCTTCCTTTCTTCTTACTCTGCACTCAGGGGGCCCACGTGGTGCTCAGCACAGGGGTTGGTGAGCTCCATCCTGCTCGTGCCCCGCTGGGCTGGGCTGTACATCTGTTTTTGTGGGTTAAATGAATTTTCCTTCTCTATCAGTGTATTTTGTGATCTTTTATTAAATTGTTCTTCTGCCTTGCAATCCCATTCTGAGTTGGATTCATTTCTCCTGCCGGTTTAACTCTAAACCAGCACACTCCTGAAAAATACTTAACTAGGGCACTTAGAGGAGCAAGACCAGCATCAACTGCAGACAAATAACCCTATACCTGCCCAAGGGCTTGCTCAGCCCTGTGCTCAGGGCTCAGTTCTGGGCTGCCTTTGGCCTTCTCTCTCAGAGAATCACTTGCTGTCTTCTGCTTTGCTTACTGAGCATGAATCTGCCCTTCCTCCCATTCCCGAGCCCCGGGTTGGTCTTGCCTGGCTGATCATGGAATCACAGAATGTCCTGAGCTGGAAGGGACCCCCAGGGATCATCCCCTCCAGCTCCTGGCCCTGCACAGACACCCCACCAATGCCTCCCCGTCCCTCAGAGCATTGTCCAAACGCTCCTGGAGCTCTGGCAGCCTCGGGGCTGTGCCCACTGCCCTGGGGAGCCTGGTCAGTGCCCACCACCCTCTGGGGGAAGGACGTTTCCCTGAGATCCTGCCCTGGGACAGCTCCAGCCATTCTCTGGGTGCTGTCTCTGTCACAGAGAGCAGAGATTGGATCTGACCCTCCTGAGGAAGTTGTGGACAGATAAAGATTCCCTGCTCCGTGCCATGGATGGCAATTACAGCAGGGAGTGCCCAGCCCTGCCCAGCAGTGGGAGAGGGGCAGTTTTAGTGGGATGCTTTGAGAGACAAAAAACATGCTGTGAGACAAAAAGAGCAGGTATTTGGCTGTTGTGCTCACTCACTTCTGAAGCAAAACGACCCCTTTGGGGCACAGAAGGGCAGCACTTCCCTCCTCTGCTGCCTGGGATGAGAAGAGGAGGAGGGAAGATCCTCCTGGGGAAGGGGAAGAGCCGCTGGGGGTGTGGAGGGCACTTGTGGGGAGCAAAGAGGTGCCCAGCCCAGCCAATCCCGGGGGATGTGACCCCTTCCAGGAGGGCGGGCAGTGCTTCAGCAGCGAGGTCTGTGTGAGAGGCGAACACAAAGACGCACAAATAACAGAACTGAGCAGGGCTGGGGCTCCTTTGGATTGCTCTTGGATGCCCTCGGGCTCCCAAGGCTGGGAGGGGGGAGAGGGCAGCTGGTGCAAGCTGTGTTCCAGTGATAGTGTTTTAATTTCTTCCTCTTCCGTGCCTGGTTTACACTTTAGTTTAATTTTAAAGTCTCTTCTCTTGTGGGTTTTTTCCCCCCCCCCTCTCGTTTTTGTTTTTTTTTCTTTTATTTTGTACAAGGTGAATGTCGAGCAGTAATGTAATGAAAAGTTGACAGGCACAGATCTTTTTTAATAACTCTTATGTTGTGTAGCTTAAATTGGTTTAACTCTAGCTGAGCTGAATAATAAGCAGAAGGGAATTCGTCTCGTGAACCGTGGCTATTTTGTAAGTCTCCTTTGGAAAGGGTTGGTTGCTCTGGCTCTCAGTCCAAAAAAGTGGGTTTGTCATACACTTGGTCACTGCGTGAGAGCTGGGAAGTGTCAGGGGTGGGACCCAAAAATCCTCAAAAAAAGCAAGTCCATCCCTCTCCAGGCTTCCCAAATCCCAGCCATGCCCAGCGTGGAGCTGTAGCAGCTCCTGTCAACGGGCTGGACTGGGATTTTGGGAGGTGCTGAAGACCCAGCAACTTCAGCTGCCCCCAACAACCAGCCTGGGAGGCTGTGGCATGGGAGAGACAAGGAGAGGCAGGAGGGGATGTGCCCTCCAGGTGTGGAGGCTGCTCTGAGGTGTCAGGGACACAGCTGAGCAAGGGCAGTGGGGCTGAGGAGCCCTCGGAGGTTTTGGGGGGATGATGTGGCAGATCCCAAATGGAGACGAGGGGCTGAAGAGCAGAGTTTGTCTGGGAAAAAGCTGTGACTCCTTTGTCTGCCTGTGGGAAAGAGGATTCCAGAGCATCAGGGAACTGGAGAGAACAAAGCTGCCAGTCCTTGGGTGAAAGCTGGGAAGTCATTTCTGCACAGTCAGTGGAGTGCACACAAATTCCCCCTTCAACTTGTCAGGCTCTGGTGAAAAGCCAGTCTTAGGGGACCAAAGCTCTTCCCACCTTCTGTCTCCAGGTGTTTGCTCCTTCCTTTTTCCATCTCCTCACTGCTCGTACCATTCATCTTCCTTTCAGTCCTGTTTTTTCAGGGATGATTTTGTTGTTTCTCTCAATTTTAGCCCTTTCTTCCCACTGTTTGGTACGTGTTGACTCCATCCAACCTCTGTCATCGTGACAGCAGGAACACGATGCAGCCTCCTCTGCTGTTGCACTGCCAATGAACCAGGCATGGAGCATCTTCTGGGCATCAGGAAGGTGCAGGGGTGTGTGAGGCTCAGGCTCTGCTCCAGGGGTGCACACACGGAGGAGATCCCTGTGCTTTGCTCTCCATGGGTCATTTTCCAGATTTTGGGCTGCTGGGCAGAAAGATTCCAGGGAACCTCAAAGAAAAGCAACTCCTGTGACCCAAAGTGTGATAAACTTGCCCTGTCAAGGACAAGAACTTAAAGTTATGGATTCATTGAGGTTGGGAAAGACTTCCAAGATCATCGAGCCCACCCCATGCCCGATGCCCACCTCGTCCCCCAGCCCAGAGCACTCAGTGCCACGGCCAGTCCGGCCTTGGGCACCTCCAGGGCTGGGCACTCCAAACCTCCCTGGGCAGCCCCTTCCAGGGCCTGCCCACCCTTTCCAGGCAGGAATTCCTCCTGTTGTCCCCCCTGCCCTGTCCCAGCCCGTTCCCTCTGCTCCTGTCCCTGTTCCTGGAGCAGATCCCGACCCCCCCCAGCTCCCCTCTCCTGGCAGGGACTTGCAGAGCCAGAAGGTCCCCCCTGAGCCTCCTTTTCTCCAGGCTGAGCCCCCCCAGCTCCCTCAGCCCCTCCTGCTGCTCCAGCCCTTTCCCATCTCCCTTCCCTCCCCTGGACACCTCCAGCTCCTCCATGCCCTCATCAGGAGGGCCCAGAACTGGACACAGCACTCGAGGTGTGACCTCAGCTCTGTTGATTTAGGGAGCTGGGGCCACATCTTTATTTTACCTCCTCTCTGCAGGTGTTTTCTTGCATAACTTCTAATAACATGGTCACACATAATTTATTCTGCACCTTGCTTGGTGCTTGCAATGGGAGCAGGTTAGAGACATTCCTTGCACCAACTGCTGTTGGAAAATATGTTTTCAATTAAAGGGAGATTTTTTTTTCCCTGTGAAATTGTATTGATGTCCAAAAGTCCTTTAATTCTGGAAGCTCCTCCTTTTGAACATGAACCTTCTGCATTGCTCCCTGGCTGTGGGCTCAATTTTCCTTTGAATCAGAATGAATTTCACATTGAGGAGTTTGAAACAAAGAGGGTTGATCTGAAAATGAGACCTTCCTTTTGACCCTGAGCAGTCCTACCATTCAGAAAACAACTTCAGCATCGTGCCCTTCTCATTCTCTGTGGACTAAAAAGATGAAATGGTGCTTTTTTTTTTTTTTTCCCCCATCCTTCAGAACCTCTGTGCTTGAGTAGCAAAAAACGACTTGTCATGTTCAGGAGTTTTAATGTCTGAGTGCCTCAGTTTCTCATTTCTATACATGACGTTGCTGGGAAGTGAATTTAGAGATGAAATGATTTCTATCTGAAATAATTTCTGTACAGTGTGGTGAGAGATGAAACAATCCTGTCCTTTCCAATTACACTGGTTCGAAAAGCCAGGCCAGACTGGGGAGGAAATGAGCAGTTTTCCGTTTCTTTGAGCCAGGGTTTGCATGTTGTGCACTAAATAATAATTAGGGTGATAAAAGCCTGGAGTGAACAATTATCCATTCAGCAAACAAGGCAGGTGTTTTAGGGGGGAAAATAGGAGGCAATTGGGTAATTAGACTGTACCACAATGTGTGAGCACAATAAAATTTGCACAGACAATTGAAATCTGGCACAGGCCCCTCTCTGAGCACCTGACATGGAAACTGGGCTAACTCCTGAACACGGGTTTTGATGTTGCACCACAGTCCCAATCACAAAGATTCCTGTGCTGAATGACTCGGGGCTTTCTGGCTCAGCTCAGGTGCTGTAACAACCTGAGCTTGAGGAGAAACAAAGCACAGGAGGTGCTTTTTTTGGTGTTAGAGGGGGAAATGTGGACCGGCTGCAGCCAGGGCAGGGTTGGCTGTTGTGCCGCGGCTCCTCGGGCGAGGGGAGGTGTGGCTGTTCCGCTTTGATTTGTTGTTCCACCCTTTCCCTCCAGACCAGTTCCCTGAAAATCCATCCCTGCAAGAACAGGAACAGCCATGGGAAGGGGTGTGCGTGGGGGGATTATTTGCAGCTTTGCCAGCAGATCACTCCTGGCTGCTCAGACAGGCTTAGGAGCATCCTGACAGCGGTGCTGAGGATTCCCTGCCGCGCCGGGGCTGCTGAAGCCGTTCCCCATCCCTGTCACACGCCTCGTGGGGTGGAAGGAAGGCAGCAGGAGACACAGCCCTGCTCCCGGTGTGCCGGGCCGGGCCATGGGCAGCCTGTCCCCCATCCCAAGGTTTGTGTGGCAGGCGCCTCCCCGCGTCCCTGCGGCAGGGACCGGCTCCGCGCCGGGTGAAAATGCTTCATCTCAAACAAACACTTGTCTCGTTATCCGCCGGCGCTGGCTCTGCACTATCTGGTTACTGCCTGGCTTGGAGTCACCTGTTTTGTGTCCAAGCGTTTTAGAGGAAAAACCATCCCAAGCTGCCAACAGACATCCGAAGGCTCCCTGTTTCCATGGGAACGGGCTCCGCCGGGCCCCGGCTGCAGGAGCGGGGCTGCGCGGGGGATACACTGGGAATGCACTGGGGCTGCGCTGGGGATGCGCTGGGAATGCAGTTCCCCTCAGGATGCGCTGGGAATGCGCGGGGAATGCGTTGGGAGTGCACTGAGGGTGCAGTCCTCTAGGGATGCACAGGGAATGCGCGGGGAATGCGCGGGCGATGCGCTGGGAATGCAATCCCCCTGGGGATGCGCTGGGAATGCGCTGAGGCAGCGCTGGGGATGCGCTGGGGATGTGCTGGGGATGCGCTGGGAATGCACTGGGGATGCGCTGGGGATGCACTGGGAATGCGCTGAGGCAGCGCTGGGGATGCGCTGGGGATGCGCTGGGAATACGCTGGGAATGCACTGGGGCTGCGCTGGAGATGCGCTAGGAATGCAGTCCCCCTGGGGATGCGCTGGGAATGCGCTGGGGCTGCGCTGGGAATGCGCTGGGGGTGCAGTACCCTGGGGATGCACTGGGAATGCGAGGGGGATGCGCTGGGGATGCGATGGGAATGAAGTCCCCTGGGGAGGCGCTGGGAGTGCGCTGGGGGTGCAGTCCCCCTGGGGATGCGCTGGGAATGCGCTGGGGATGCGCTGGGAGTGCACTGGGAGTGCAGTACCCTGGGGATGCACTTGGAATGCGGTCCCCCGAGGGGCTGTCCTGTGGGCGCTGTGCCCTGCCGGCTGCACGTGGGAACAGAGCCCGTGGGGATGAGGGGTGTGCAGCCTGGGCAGGACGATCCCCTGCTCGGCCCCACCAGCCTTGGGATCAAACAGCGTCCCGGGGGGTGCCAAAACCCAGCCGGGGTAGGAGGGTTAACCGCGGGTTCTGCGCCTCTTTTCGGCGAGGAGGAAGTGAAAGGGTGGGGCCGAGACTTCCAGTGTGCCTCGCAGAGTCACAGGGTGGGGTGGGGTGGAAGGGATCTGGGTGTAGTTCCACCCCCTGCCATGGGCAGGGACATCTTCCACCAGCCCAGGATGGTCCAACCTGGCCTTGGACACTTCCAGGGATGGGGCAGCCACAGCTTCTCTGCCCAACCTGTGCCAGGGCCTGCCCACCCTCACAGGGGACAATTTTTTCTTGATACCTAATCTAAAACCTTCTCTCTGTCAGTGGGAAATGATTTCCCCTTGTCCTGTGTACTCCAGGCCCTTGGAAATAGTCTCTCTCCATCTTTCTTTCAGGCTCCTTCAGGCACTGCAAGGCCACAGTGAGCTCACCCCAAAGCTTCTCTTCTCCAGGCTGGACAATCCCAGCTCTGCCAGCCTTTCCTCCCAGCAGAGCTGCTCCATCCTCTGCCCACCCTGGTGCCTCCTCCGGACTCTCCAGCAGGAGTAGAAACAAACCTGCAAACAGGTGACTGCGGGTCCCTGGTACAATTCTTATGAGTGGGAGGAGGAACAGAACAAGGAGATGCTGGTTACTGTCTCATCTGGCACAAGAACTGGGGTCCTAACAACAACCTTAGCAAAGGGAATATTCAAACGAAGGTGATAGTTTATCATGAAACACATAATTACACATTACCCCTCTTAGGGCACCCTCAGACTGGATGCCCAAGTTGCCAGACCTGTCACCTGATGTGCTATAGCCATTTTTGTGCAACTACAGGGAAAAAATGAGACTAAAAATGCTCTGTTCACACTGGCAGGTTTCCATTTCATGCTGTGGTATGTGGTTGTTAACATAAAAACTGCACCAGCCACTTTGTGCTGTTGATTGGAGTGTTTTGTTTTGTTTTTTATCTATGTGTTCATGGGCCTTTAAAAGCTTAACAAAACAGGTTTCACTCTCCACGAGGCTTCTGGTTTTCTTAAGTGAGATTAGACAACGTGTTAAGGCGTCAGACCTTTCTGCAGAGGAGAGAACAGGAAAGTGTCAAGCAGGGAAAGAAGGAAAACCACTCTTGGGAGCACTTGTCACTTCCCTCTGTTATTTCAGGTGTCTCGGGCTGCTGTCACGGAGTTTCAGAGTGGTTTGTTCTGTTTATTTGATGTTCTGGAGCAAAGGAGAAGGTCAGCTGAAGGGGTGCTCATCAACATGGGATGGCCGTGACTGCAGAGGGGGCAATGTCACTCGCTGCTGCTCTCCTGAGCCCTGTTCTCAGCCCCCACCTTGCTTCCCAGGGCTGCCTCTGGCCCAAAATAAAGGCAGCAGGAGCCAGAATTCAGCTCAGTGCCCGGGCCTGGAGCTGAGGGGCTGATCCACAGCCTCTCCAGGTTTTCCTTCGGAGCGCTGCTGGGCACTGCCACCCTCGTGTCACACGCTGCAGGAGAGTGAAAGCAAATGAGTCTAAAACCGTGGAGTAAGTCATCATGATGTCAGGGATATCCACTGGAAGTGCTCTGCTGATGGGAGGGATGTGGTTAGCCCCGGGTCAGGGAGGTGTGGGATCACCACCCTGAGGACTGCTGTGTGCTTGATGCTGGGGAGGTGCTTCAGGGCTCATTTATCCTGTTCCGAGCTCTGCAGCCACCTGGAAGGGTTGGTGGCTCCTCCCAGGGAGCCTCGAGGGCTGGCTGGGGTGGGGTGCAGGACCCTGAGGGGCAGACTTGTTCTGCTGCTCTTTTAACAAGGAAGAAAACCCTGCACCGACAACAGAACGGTGAATTTAAATGCAATAATGAGAAAACAGGTAATAAAAAGTTAGTTCTGCAAGAGGCTGACAGGGTTGGATGGTGTTCATTATGTGCTGCATCAGTAAGTATATGAAATGTCAGTGTGAAGGGAATTCATTTCCCACTAACAGGCATGACAGGGGATGGAATGGAGCAGAGAGCCTGTCTGTAGGCACCAGGGGCTGCAGCCCTCACCAGGATTTCACTTCCATGGAGTTTCCTTGAGCAGTGGGTTCATTTCTGCTGCTAAAAGTCCAATTTGTTGCTGAAAGTAAGAGGATTCAGCACTCGGTCGAACTGAGGCTCAGCCCGTCCCTCCTCTCAGCCATGGGGGATCATCCCTTTCTTGGCTCTCAGAGAAGGTCCAAAGGAGAGATAGAGAGATGGGGAAGGGCCTGGAGGGGAAGGTGTGAGGACACTGAGGGCACTTGGGGTGTTCAGCTGGACAAGAGGATGCTGAGGGGACACCTCAGTGCAGGGACAACTCCCTGGGGAGGGCAGAGGAGGGGCAGGCACTGAGCTCTGCTCTGTGGGGACCAGGGACAGCACCAGGGAAGGGCTGGAGCTGTGTCAGGGCAGGGGCAGGGGGGATCTCAGCAAAAGGGTCTTCTTCCCCCAGAGGGGGATGGGCACTGCCCAGGCTGCCCAGGGCAGTGGGCACAGCCCCGAGGCTGCCAGAGCTCCAGGGGTGTTTGGATGATGCTCCGGGGCACAGGGGGTGACTCTTGGGGCTGGTCCTGTGCAGGGCTGAGGGTTGGACTCGCTGATCCTTGGAGGTCCCTTCCAACTGAGCAGATGTGTGATGCTGTGACCTCTTTCTTTTGTCTCGTGTTTTGCTTCTGCCAGGGTCAGAAATCCCACTGAGAATCCATGCTCAGCTTCCAAGGACTTTGTGCCTTCTGGCATGACTTGGAAAACCTCTTATGGGCAAATCTTCTCCCTCTATGGGGCTCTGCTGAATTCAGCAGCAGGGGGAGGAACATTATCTCCCTACTGACATGCTGAGGGTGGGAGGCACAGAACAGGCCCAGGGAAGGAGGAAACGAGCTGAACCACAGGGATGTGAGTTTGTAGGGAGCTGGCAAGCAAGGACCAAATCTGGACAGTGCATGGAGCATGGCTCTTGTCCAAAACCTACTCTGCAGGGTCATGCTGGAGGTGGGGATTAGTCAGGCTGGAGGTGAGGATTAGTCAGGCTGTAGAGATGAGGCAGTGAAAAAACAAATACACACACACACAGTTCCAGCCTCTCCAGAGATGGTTGTGCCAGAGCGGAGGGAAAACTGTGACAGGACTTGTGATCAGGGAATGCTGCATCCCAGGGCAGGGGCCCTGCCAGTGGGAGGGTGGCATGTGTTGGGAGCCTGGGCTCACTCAGCGAAGCATGAAACTGCCCCCAAACCACAGTTTTAATCTCCAGACTAAAATTCCCCTTCAAGGCAGGCTGTAGTTTTTGCAGTGAGCCTCCAGAAGGGCTGGTGGAGGGGAATTACCCCTGCAGGCATTGCCAGCAGGTTGGAGCTCTGTTACTGCTGGGAGACCTTTAGTTCAACCAGAAATCCTACCGAGCCCTCCCCAAAATAGTCACTTTCTTGTCCTTGGGCCTGCCCTCTCACATCCCCTCCTGCCATCAAGTGCCACCCAGCCTTGCTGTGGCAGAGATTTCCAGGCAGGGGCCCTCCAGAGTTGTGTCCTTCCAATTAGTTTGTTCACTTAAACCATCCTGGATCCCCATCATCCTGGTTGGACTATTTCCTCTCCTCCCAGAGTGTTTTGGGAGAGCAGGACCTCCCTGCAGGGCCCTCTGATTGAGCTGGACATGAGCTGAGCTGGGTGGATGAAACTCAGGGTTCTGAGTCAGACGGAGGGGCTGTGGGGTGTGACACAACTCAGGTGGGGAATTTACAGCTCTGGTATGAATGGTCTGCAAGGGAGACTTGTATTAGGTGAAGGAAAAAGGAAGAGGAGCCAAGAGGTAGGGAAATAAAGATGCAAGTCCTCCAAAAGAGAGATATTTATTGTGCCATGACTTAGAAAGTAAGACCGGGTCTGTATTTTTTTTTATTGCTTTTCCTGGTTATAGCAGCCAGGATCAGTTTGGCACTGGGTGGGGGTGGATTCTAAACCCTCTGGGTCATTTTTCTCATCAACTGCTCACCATGGACCATTGGCAGCAGCTGCCCAGGGCACACCCCACCCCTCAGGGCACAGGGGGGTGTTTGGGAACTTCTGTGGGATAAGGAAGTTTTCCTGCTTCCACACCCACCTGAGGGGTCATGTCTGCTCAGGGGCCAGCAGGGATGCCAAAAATATGCCAGGATTGACCTCACAGAGTAAATCACCCCTTGTGAAACTCCCCACCCTGGGGGAGGGACTGGGCGTTCCCATCTGAGCCCAAGCAGAGATCAGCTTGGGGTTTGGGGACTGGGAGCTCTGGTCAGATCCAGGGGAGGAGCAGAGCCTCGACCAGACTGAGCCTGCCCCCAGACTGCAACCATCATTGTCACCAGCAGGTTTCTTCCTTTCTTCTTACTCTGCACTCAGAGGGCCCACGTGGTGCTCAGCACAGGGGTTGGTGAGCTCCATCCTGCTCGTGCCCCACTGGGCTGGGCTGCACATGTGGTGTTTTTGTGGCACAAACAGATTTTCCTTCTGTCTCAGTGTATTTTGTGATCTTTTATTAAACTGTTATTCTGACTTGCAATCCCATTCTGAGTTGGATTCATTTCTCCTGCCGGTTTAACTCTAAACCAGCCCGTTGCTACCAGAGTCTGCTCAGGAATTGGTGCTGCCCTGTGATTGCAGCAGAACTAACTGCAGTTTCTGAGCCCTGGGGAGCTGCAGGAGGCAGGATGGAGCATCTGGAACCCTCTGAGCTGGACCTTGGCGGGACGGGGATCCTCCCTTGTGATTGAACAAGAAAATGGAAGACTAAAGGATGAAACCAATGACAGGATTCCAACCTCCTCATGTGATTTTTCAATTAACATCTTCATCCCCTCTGGGCCACCTGCGTGGGCAGTGCTGGCTGGCTCATTCCATGCTGGAGCACCTTCAGTTGGCTTTTAAACCCTTTGATCTGTCACACGAGGCACACTGATTGAAAAACAGAGGGAAAAGTCAAGGAAGGAGTGCAGCAGAACCCAGGACTGTGGTGGGTCAGCGGGGTCTCAGCTGCCTGCCAATGATTTGCTGCCAACAGGGCCTCCCTCCATGGCTGGAATGACTCGGTCACACAAGGTCTCTCCGAGGGGCAGGGCTTAGGAGGCAGGAGGCTTCCCTGCTCCCAAACACAGCTGCAAACAGAAGCAGGAGTATGTAAAGCTGGATTTCCTACAGAGTTGGGAGAAAATAAGCTGTTACTCAGCTATTTGGACAGGCTGCAGTGGGTTCTCCCAAATAAGTGTTGCCTCCTATGAGGTGCTCAGGGGATTTGGTTGGATTTCTGCTGGACCCCTGTGTTTCCAGAGCAGGAAAATCACAAGCTGTAGGGCTGCAGGTGATGAAGTGCCTTTGAGGCTCAGAGGGGATGTGTGTTTGGGGCATTGCCCTCCCGTGGAGCAGCAATCTGGGATGCAGGGAGGCACCTCCTGGCTCTGAGGTGCCCGGCCAGGCAACCTGGGCTGCAACCACCCAAGGAGCCCTTGGTGGCTCTGTTTGCTGCTGGCTGGGAGGCTGAACATCTCTGTGGGGTCCTGGCCAGGCAACCTGGGCTGCATCCATGCAGAGAGCCCTTGGTGGCTCTGTTTGCTTCTCACTGGGAGGCTGAGATGCTCTGGGTGCCTGGCCAAGCTGCTCAGGGAGCTCTTGGTGGCTCTGTTTGCTGCTGGCTGGGAGGCTGAACAGCTCTGGGTGCCTGGCCAAGCTGCTCAGGATGCTCCTGGTGGCTCTGTGTGCTGCTGGCTGAGGAGCTGGGTGAGCTTCCTGCCTTTGCCCCTCGGCTGCTCCTGGCCAGGCTGCTGTGGCAGGCACAAAGGCTCCAGGGAGCGTGCTGGGAAGAGGGTTCTGCTGGAGGAGGATGAAGGCTGAGCCTCCCTTTTCCTGCGGGCTTTGGTCCAGGCAGGCACCAGAATCTTCCCGAGCCGCCACCGGGAATGCTGAGCTCCCACACTTTTGGCAGGAGGAACAATTCCTCGCTGGCAAGCCTGTGCACATGCACAGATCCTTTCCAGCAAGATTTGTGATGTTTTCAAAGACATAAAGTAATTTGGGTCTAATTAAATGGCTGAAACTGGTGGTGATGGATGATTTGCAAATTCATCTTGTGGCCTGCTGGCAGCTGCCTTGGGGAGTCGTGGGAGCTGCTCCTGTGGTCCCACAACCACCTTCAAAGGGACTGAGCCCCCAGAGCCATGACAGGGATGCTTCAAAGAACTTCTTCCGTAGAAGAGAACTGTTGTGTTGTCCTTGGTTCCTGTTCCTGAAGTCTGGTGCTCCCAAGGCTCCATTATCACCTCTGGAATCCTGAGAAGGTTTCTGGGTGTGTTTGAAAAGCAGAGAGGGAGTGTAGCCGATGACTTTTTGCACAGACACAGTTTTAGTGTCTTAGTAAGAGGCTTGTAAGCCTGGGCTTTTAATAAGACAACCTGGCTGCATCGAAAAAAAAAATGAGAGTGTATTCCTCTTCATCTAAAGTTACAATTCTATTCAGGAGTGGCAGAAAAGGCTTCCTCCTCCTCCTCCTCAATGTTTCCATTCTTGCATCTCTATGTACTTCGCAGAGATTTCAAAAGTCCAAGAAGGAACTATCCTCACACATAATTATGCACATTTCTAAAACTAATACACTCCATCAAAACTATCTAACAACACACAATTATAGCTGAATATCAACTAATACATATGTTGTAAAATTGGTGAATTCACACAGTTCTTATCTATCTTGTTTTTAACTTTATTAATAGAACCCTTCACATGTATCATTCCTTGGAATATCAGCAGGTTCTCCTCTCAGGTCACTGTTGGCCAAGGTCATTTAACAGATCCCATCGTTATCACTGAGGTCTTGGAAACTGCTTCTGACTCCTCAGTCTGCAAACCTGCACCATGCCTGTTCCAACCAGGGAGCAGCTGCTGAAAGGGGCACAAGAACTTGGAGGCCACACCATCTGCAGTGCCTTGCTCACAGCAGGCTGCAAAGGCTTGGGCACTGAAGTGGAGCAAACAGAAATCATGATTCTTTTCCTCTTCCATTAGAAGAATAATCCAAGGGAAGCTGGATTCTCCCTCTTTTCTGTTTGCAGCTTCCTCCAAGTGGGGTGTTTAAGGAATATGTGGCCAACTTGGATTGTGCAATGAGTATAAATAAAAATATAGCCCCATTTCAGAGCCAACATCATGGGACAGAAGATCCCAGCCCCGGAACCTTGGATTTTAGGGGCTTACCAATGTCTGAAGATGGTGGCAGGCTTTCCTTCAGGGCTCAGCTGAGGAGCTCTTCTGCATTTTTACATCTGGAGCATGAAGAGGTTAAGAAGCATCTGAAGCTGTTGTACCTCTGCTCCTCACAAATGCAAATCTCAGGCTCGGTATTCACACAGTCCTGAAGATCAAAGGAACGGCTCCGTGGATATGCTCATCCTGATGAGACATTCGGTCTGTGGGGACAGCTGTGGGAGCTGCTGGCAAAGCTGAGAACAGCCACAAAACGTGGTCTTGCTCCCCAGAGCTCCCCAGGTATTCCAGGTTTTCCCGTTGTGCTTCCAGGGCTTCCCGAGCCTGTCTCCTGAGGGAGCTGAGGGTGCTCCCCTGCTGCCAGCCTGGCATTCCCAGACGTGGGGACACTCAATGCTCCAGCCACAACTTGTAGACATCTCGTGGGGTTCTGTGGCTGGATTTTGGTAGAAAGGGGGCTATCCAGGGTGGTTTCTGTTAGAAGCTGCCAGAAGCTCCCCCTGTCCTGTGGAGCCAAGGACAGCCAGGGCCAGGAGGGACCTCCTGCTGGTGGCCAAATTTGAGCCAATTAAGAATCAAAGTCACAGCTCTGGGATAAGATAGTGAAGAATTTCGGAGTGTGGGGCAGTTGGGAACTCCAGCCATGGGATAACAATGCAGAGACCAAGGTGGGAGCAGGAGGAGGAGAAGGAGGGACCCCACACTGGAGCAGGGAGAGGGAAAGGACTAAAAGTTATTCCCCACCTCCCCTGCAGCCCATGGGGTGACCCCCAGGACAAGAGCAATGGCAGCANGTTTGTTTGTTTGCTTTTTTTTTTTTGCCTTTTCCCCTTTTCCTTTCCCTCTGGGAAAGGGGGGCCTGAAGGTTTGGGTGGGCACCGAATGAAAACCACCACACTTCCCTAAAGCTGTCGGGGCACACGCTCTGCCCGCGCCCGCAATCACTTTGCACGCAGGAATACGTGTTCGCAAATGGAGCGCTAATCATTCCAACCTTCCAAGCCTCTCCCTGAGGAATGCACAATGTAATAAAGCAGGCAAAATTTCCTGTGAACAGAGCAGCTTCATCGGGGCTGCTCCCGGGGCGCTCATCACCGGCTCATCATGGAGCGATGCACGGAAGGCTCTGCGGGCAGGACGGCTCCCGTCCCGGGGGCTGTCACATCCTGACACGGTTCCTGTCACGGCTGGTGACAACCTGGTAATTAAGTGCCAGCACCAGCCCGGACTGAGGGTTCGTCTTGCACGTGGGGAGTCATAACGGGGATTAATCCGGGCTGTCAGTTGTTTATTTATTTATTGTGCTGGGAGTGCCCTCCTGAAGTGCCACAGCGCTGGCAGGGGATTGTACCTTCAGGCTGACACGTGTGTGTGGGGGGGCCCAGCTGGACTGGGGTCTTTGTGAAACAGTTGGAACTGAAGAAGGAACTATTCTACTGCAGTCAGGTGTCGAGCACGGAACAGGAAGACGGTGACACAGAATGGGCTTCCTCTATAAAGTGCTGAGTCGTGGTTATTCGACATGCGCAGAACCAATGTCCAATTAAGAATTATTTATGTAACTAAAGGCCAATGGTTCACTGACATGTGTAAGAGATAAAACGTATATAAGTCGCAGTCTTCTGTACAATAAAGGTTCCTGTTTTGGAAGAAACCGTGTCGCCTCGACCAACTCTGACCACGACACGTGTGCAGGGACACACGACAGCCAGGACAGGGAAGCTGTGGCTGCCCCATCCCTGCGAGTGTCCAAGGCCAGGTTGGACAGGGCTTGGAGCATCCTGAGCTATGGAAGGTGTCCCTGCCCATGGCAGAGGGTGGGATGGGGAGAGATGTGAGGTCCCTTCCCACTGAAACCACTATGGGATTCTGTGACCCAGAGCTGCCCATGAAGGGGCAGATCCCCGCTGGAGCGCAGCAGGGTGTGGGACTGGCATCTCCCCACCTCTGCCACGAGGTTGTGGGTGGAATGGCCAGGGCCAAAGGGATGATGGCGTGTTCTGTTCTGCCTGATGATGCTGGAAGCCAGAGACGTCGGGAGAAGGTGGATCAGAGGTGGAGAACACACTCAGAGGGAATTCAAAAGCTGCATTAAGCTCACAGTCCAGACCCTTCCCTTCCTGCATCCCAAACCCTGAAATAAACCCCATTAATGTGATTTTTCATGTGTTGCCAAATCTTTCTGCATATAAACTTCTTTCTACCACAGTGTATGAGTGAGGGGACATCCCCATTTTTTTGGGGGAAGAGGCATTTGTGAAGCAGAAATAGAGTCACTTTCAGAGAGAATTAAGGGAAGTTTGTGGAACATCACAGTTTATCCCCGTTGGGATCCTGAACTCCAACAGCAGGATGGAGGACTCTGTTTCATTTGCTAAAAGTCTGATGCCCATCAGACTCCTGTGTCTTCCTCTTGGTTTCCATCAGTGTTCCTCTGTTGGAGTTATTCCCATATGGAATAGCTCAGGCCATTGCCCTCAGGGGGCCAGGAGGAGCAGGAGGAACATCTTTCCTCCTCCCTTCCCCGAAGCTCTGCATTGCAGAGCACAGTTTGTTCCACCCTCCTTTGCACGTTCCTTGCTGCTCCAACTGATCCCGCAGGAGGAGGAGACCTTTCCCTGCTGCTGGGAAATGCCCTGCCTCCTCTCATCCCTGCCAAGGCAGGGCTTTGCCAGGAAGGTGGATGGATGTCCTCTCCTCTCTCCCCTCCCAGTCAGGGCACGTGCAAAGCTCCTGGCTGAGCTGTGCTCATGGCCTGGTTCCCACCCCATAATGGCCCTGCCTGATAGAGCTGCTCCCTCTTTCTAATTACAGGGTAATAACCTCTTGTGGCAGAGATAATCCCCAGGATCCAGGAATTCCAGAGTCATCGTAGGCAGGGGGCAGTGGAGCAGCAACCTTTCCAGGCACACTTCTCCAGCATTAATATTTTTAATTAGGGTTAGTGGCAGTGAGTTATGATTTTGGCACAAGAGGCAGCACAGCCTCTGCTGGCAGAGCGGGTGAGCCCTGCCTGGCCCTGTGGGGGATGAGAATGCAAACGTGCTCCTGCAAACATTGCCTTGGTCATGGACAAACCCTTCTGGCCTTGGTCCTGAGCAAACCCTTCTGACTCCTGGTGTGGGGACAACACTGTTCTTTTGCAGTTCAGGGCCTGTTTTATGACTAACAAGTAATTCCAAGAGGAATGAGGTCTCCTGATCTCACAGACAGGGAGCTGGAATCCAGGAGATGTGGTGGGGTGCCAGAGGATCAAAGGCATTTCATTTTTTGAAAAGATCAGGCTGATTTTTAAATCAATCATTATTAGGTGCTTCAGGAGACTCTGCACCTTCCACCCCATCTTGGACATCTTTTAACACTTGGAAGAGTTTAAGAATCCTTCAATATCAGGCAATAAGTACTTCGCCCATGGTCACAGGGGAAGGCAAGGTCAGATCAAGGAGCCAAAGCCAGGTCCAACATACCCATGTACCATCCTTAGGCCTAAAAGTCCTGCTGTGAGGGTTTATTTGGTGGTGCTGTGGGTGCTTTGGGGCGATTTGGCAGCCACAAAGGGCCAACAGCCCTGCTGGATCCCCCGAGGTCTTCAGCTTGAAAGCATCTTGGATGGGTTATTCTGCCAAAAACTAAGTCCTTGAAAGGAGGCAGCTGTTGCAAGGAGGCTGTTGGCTGGTACATGAGATTACTGCGCCTCCTGTGGGCAGGATATAAAGCTATATGGTGGTTTGGCTTTGAACATGGGAAGGCAGCAGTAGCCAAAAAAAACAAGTTTTCCTCTTATTTAAATCAAGAGGGCTGAGTTTTTGAAGACTCTGCTGGTCCATGTCTCTGTAATGAAGAAGGAAGAGTTATTGGCTGCTTCCAAAATATCCCACGTGGGATTCACAGCTCAGGTCAGTGGTCACAGGGTTAAGGTTAAACTTTGTGACAGTGACTGAGCAGCCTCAGCTTTCTTAGCTGTGAAATGGGATGACAATGTGTGTCCTTATCCATTGCCTTTTGTCTGGAATTGTTATCCAAAGCTGCTCAGGTTCCATCTGCTCTCAGTTAGCAGAGCTGAGCTGTTGGATGGGCAGCAGGAAAAGCTTTGCCACACCATGAGCAGCTGAAGGCAAACCAGGAGACCTGCCCTACTCAACACACCCCTTCGGCGTTTTAAGCAGCTGGATGCAGCTCTCAGCATCTGGAAGTGTCCGAGACCACACTTGATGGGGCTTGGAGTTCCCTGGGCTGGTGGAAGGTGTCCCTGCCCATGGCAGGGAGTGGAATGGGATGAGTTTTAAGGTCCCTCCCAACCCGAACCATTCCACGGTTCTGTTTACATGAGCCTGCTCATTAGGGCTGGTTTGTTCTCTGGGCTGCAAGGCAAAGCAGCTGAATCCATCACCTGCAACCCTGAGCAAGACCTTCAACCTCTTCGTGCCTCTGTGTCTTCATCATTAAGGTCAAGGAACAAAGTTTGACCTCAGGAGGGACATAGGGATGTGGAAATCGAAGAAGAGGTGAGAAGTCATGCAAATACAGCTGCCCAGAGATCTTGATTTCTTCTGAATCTGTGACAGCCCTGTTTGTTTACTCTGAAAGCAGGAGGTTTCCTTAAGAGCTCCCAACACAGCATCCAAATGAGGCCTGTGCTTGTGCCTTGAGCCATTTTGGAGCACTTTGGAGTTTCCAGCAGTCAGTTTTGAGGCTGTCAGCACAAAAGTGTGTGGTGTTTGCAGAGACATTGGGGCCTTCAAACCTCATTGTGCTCGAGGCTGCATTTGGAGAAGCTTAAATAAAGGTCACTCCACACAACGCTGCCAATATTGCAGCATTAACACCTCTCCTCCCACTTTGGAAAAGCTTCACCTCTGTCTTTGCCAAAGCTGACAGGGAAGGTTTGGTCTGGACTTCCCAGGTGTGTTCAGTGCAGAGCAGAAGGACGTGTGGGAAAGGTGAATCACAGAATTTCAGAGGGTGTTGAGTTGGAAGGGACCCCCAAGGACCAGCAAGTCCAACCCTCAGCCCGGCACAGGACCAGCCCCAGGAGTCCCCCCCTGTGCCCCAGAGCATCATCCAAACCCTCCTGGAGCTCTGGCAGCCTCGGGGCTGTGCCCACTGCGCTGGGGAGCCTGTTCAGTGCCCACCACCCTCTGGGGGAAGAGCCTTTTGCTGAGATCCCCCCTGCCCCTGCCCTGACACAGCTCCAGCCCTTCCCTGGTGCTGTCCCTGGTCCCTACAGAGCAGAGCTCAGTGCCTGTCCCTGTCCCTGAGCTCTGTGGCTGTGATGGGAACTGTCCTGAGTCCCATGGATGGCAGAGATGGTTAAACCCAGCACTGAGTCACCCCCAGTTCATGTGTCTGAGCCACTGAATGTTGACATCATAAAGTAATAATCTCCAGTGTAATTCCAGAGGCAGCTCAACTCATCCCTGCTATTTCCCTCTCAGCACAGATGCAATTTATCAACAAACAGTAGTTGTTTATTACATTCATTCACAAATTATTTGTCAGGAACTCACTCAGAGGGTTTTATTAACAGTATAAATTCCCCAAGATTTCTGATTTTACCACATCTGTGTCTGGAGGTGCTAATTCAATCATCAGCTTTCAGATGTGACCTGTCCTCAGACTTTTAAAGGAAAATTCCAGCTGTGCCTCTGTGGTGGGATATTCCTTAAATGAAAGTTGGATGGGGCTTGGAGCAACCTGGTCTAGAGGAAGGTGTCCCTGCCCATGGCAGGGGATAGGACAAGATGATCTTTAAGGTCTCTTCCAGCCCAAACCATTCTGTGGTTCCATGATAGCACTTTCCCTGGAATTCTGCAGCAGTGGGATATTTCACTGTATCATTCTCTTAAAATAGCACAGGACATAAGTCATTTATCCCTTTTCCCCCAACCCAGCAGCTCTGGCCTCCAAAGCCTTGCCAGAGCAGCCAAAAGAATCTCCTCATGTTTCAGAGTGGCCACAGATGCCATAAAGTCAGTCTTTCCCTGCCTCTGCTCCAGATGAATCCACTCAGGTGCCAGGAGGGTGCTTCTCCCCCTGGCTGGGTGATGTTCATCAAGGCTGCTTCTGCCGTGGGCTCTGTTTTGTTCCTCACAGGAGAAACAGTGATGTGCAGTATACTCCTTGTCCAGGGGACAAGGCCAAGAGAGGACAAAGATGTTGCCCAGAGAAGCTGTGGCTGCCCCATCCCTGGAAGTGTCCAAGACCAACTTGGGCTGGTGGGAGGTGTCCCTGTCCATAGCAGGGGTGGGACTGGATGGCCTTTGAGGTCCCTTCCAACCCAACCCGTTCCCTCTCAGTAACACTCTGGCACAGAGGGAAATCAAACAGACCCATCAAAGCAGGATTTACCACAGCAGGAATCTGCTCTTTGGGAAGGGTCCATGTCAGGCATCTCAAGGAAGGGCCAACGTTCTGTGTTCCCCTTCCCTTCTCCTATGTTCTCTAGAGCTCCACCCTGCCATTCCATGCCTGTGGTGCCCTTCCCAACCTGCAGCCCTGTGCTGGTTTAGAGTTAAACCGGCAGGAAAAATGAATCCAACTCAGAATGGGATTGCAAGTCAGAAGAACAATTTAATAAAAGATCACAAAATACACTGAAACAGAAGGAAAATCTGTTTGTGCCACAAAAACACCAGATGTACAGCCCAGCCCACAGGGGCACNGAGTTTCACAAGGGGTGATTTACTCTGGGAGGTGAACAATGGCTTATTTTTGGCATCCCTGCTGGCCCCTGAGCAGACATGACCCCTCAGGTGGGTGTGGAGGCAGGAAAACTTCCTTATCCCACAGAAGTTCCCAAACACCCCCCAGTGCCCTGAGGGGTGGGGTGTGCCCTGGGCAGCTGCTGCCAATGGGCCATGGGGAGCAGTTTGTGAGAGAAATGACAGAGAGGGTTTAGAATTCACCCCCACCCAGTGACAAACTGACCTTGGCTACTAAAACCAGGACAAGCCCTCAGGAAGCTGCCCCGTGGGGCAGTGCCAGCCACGGCTTCGCTCTGCTAACAAGGACTGCCCCGTTCGGGTTCGGCGCCTTTTCCCAGAGGTTCCCGTTGTGTCTGTGCCCCTCCCTTAGCCCCAGTGGGTCGGTGCCACCTTCTGCCAGCGGAGGGAACAGAGGGACTGAGACGAGGAGAGCTTTAAGGTTCTTTCTAACCCAAACTGTTCCATGATGCTGTGTTTCCAGAGCCATCCTGAAGGTCTGGGATCAGGCAGAGGGTGGGGAGGGGCACAGGAGCACAGCTCTGATCTCTGTGCCCCTGGCAGGGCCCCGGTCTCAGGGCTGAGCTGCCCTGTGCTTTGTACCAGAAGTAATTTCCAGGTGAAATTGCTGTAAAATAAAAATTGACTTTTGACATGGGCTGATAAGCACTGATGTTTGTTTCCAAGACTTTGTATTTTATGCAATTTAATGCTTAACAATGACTGACAACAGTAGTGAAGGTGAAAAACATTAAAAATGAGGGAACTGCAGTCATTTCGAGCCCCAGGCTTCTCTCCTGGTGGGTTTTGCACTGCCTGCAGCCTACGATTTTCAGCATTATTTGCATCCCCACACACCAAATTTCCAGCTGAAGTAAACCAAGCAGCCTCCTCAAGCACTGCAGTGAGTGTTGGCTCATCTTTAAAGAGGAAACATCTTGTCCCTCTATGATTATGACTATGGAGACCAAAATGAGTATGTCCTTCTAAGAAACACCCCTTAATTGGGGTTCTGGCTGAAAGGCCTTTTTGGAAGGGAAGAAAAACGCAGTTAAGGTTGGTGTTTGCACTCATCAATCATCCCTTTTCGGGTCGATACCTCCTTTAGGACAAATATAAGGAGGACTGAGAGGCTGAAGGCCAGAACGGAATAAGCAACATCAGCGTTTGATTCTTTTTTACTGGTGGTTAAAGTGTATGATCTAAAATAAATCACTCCAGGAAGCTCAGGACTTCTTTCCAGTGTCTTCAGCCTGGTATTCCTTCTGCCCATTCCCTGCTTCTTGTCTTCCACAGGGTGAGACCTGCTCACTCTTGCCATCTGTCCTGTCAGTGTGGTAAGCAGGAGGAGGAGGAATAACATCTGAGTCCCAGTAGAGCCCACTGGGGTGGACAACAGGAGAGTGAGAGTGGTTTAAGGGGACAAGGGGATTGGGATGTCCTTGGAGTTGTTAAGGGAATGGAGCTGGGAAGGGGCTGGAGCAGCAGGAGAGGCTGAGGGAGCTGGGGGGGGTTGGGCTGTGCTCCAGGAACAGGGACAGGAGCAAAGGGAACAGCCTGGGGCTGGGACAGGACAGGTGGGACAGCAGGAGGAATTCCTGCCTGGAAAGGGTGGTCAGGCACTGGCTTAGCTGCCCAGGGAGGTGGTGGAGTCCCCATCCCTGGAGGGATTTAAAAACTGAGTGGATGAGGGTCAACAGTGGCCTTGGCTGTGTTGCGGAAACAGGTGGACATGATGATCTTAGAGGGCTTTTCCAACCTAAAATATTTGGTGATTCTGAAGAAGTTTCCTTAGAGGTAGAACTTGGCATTAAGGGTTGGACTTGATGAGCTTGGAAGTCTTTTTCAATGACTCTGATTCTCTGGCAGTGTCCAGGTGAGCATGGTGGCAGGTGACTCCAACTCCCATCTTTGCTTTCTTTCACTACCATTCTCAGTAGATATGGCAGATGTTGACGCTGGTGCCCGGTTTTTAGGGATCGTTGATCTAAGAATCCTGAGTCAAACTTTTCTCATGTCACAGCTGATGAATTTCAGCCTGGATCCTGTGTGGGACTTGTGTGTAATCGCATCACCACCAGGAGGTCAGGGGTGCTTGGGAAGTGCCCAAGTCGTGGGAAGTGAGGGGGGTCAGCAGAGTTGGTCTGTTGAGAGCCTGGAGAATGAATATTTCCTCGTTCATACTTCAGAGAGAGCCCCTCTGTCTATTCCCATCTTTATTCATCATCATCATCATCATCATCATTATTTATTAATTAGGTGTCTTTGCCACGCCAACAGTGTGAGCTCATGTCTGGACCTGAGTGCATCCATAATTAATTGCTGACTGTTGTGTTATGTTGTTGTGAGTGAAGAAGTGATGACTCTCAACAAAAAGCTGCTGGAAATTCACATACTCCAGCCACAATCCAACTGCTCCCTGAGCAGGAGGAAGATCTGGAGTCAAACATGTTGACCATGTGCCTTTCAGGGATACAAGTTTGCCCAGCACCTTGAGAAATGAAGGCTCCTCTATCACCCTGTCAGAAATCCTCCCTAACAGCTCAGAATCAAATAGAACTTTGCCTTTTAACAACAACTTACCCCCTCCCCCTCCCCCTGCTCTGCTGCCCTTCCAACGAGGAGCAAAGAAGATCTCATGCATAAAACAAAAAGGAAGAAAGGCACAAAGAAGTCACTTGAATTCCCCTGAAATGTCACCTTGTGAGTTGGGGGTTATGGAGGCAGTTCCTCTGACAAATCTGCTATTGGAGGCAGGAACATTCCAGGGCCTGAAGAACTTCTGCTGGAGGGGCTGTGCTCTGAGGGGTGTGTGGAGTGCTCCACTCCTTAGGGCCACACAGATAAATGCATTCCTAGGCTCTGGAGAACACTGGAGAGGGACATCAATCCACACTGTTTGAGCTGCACAGTTCCCTGAAAAGTCTTGTGTGCTGGTTTAGAGTTAAACTGGCAGGAGAAATGAACCCAACTCAGAATGGGATTGCAAGTCAGAAGAACAGTTTAATAAAAAAGATCACAAAATACACTGAGACAGAAGGAAAATCCATTTGTGCCACAAAAGCAGATGTACAGCCCAGCACAGCAGAGCACGAGCAGGATGGAGCTCACCAACCCCTGTGCTGAGCACCACGTGGGCCCCTTGAGTTCAGAGTAAAAAGAAAGAAGAAACCTGCTGGTGACAATGATGGTGGCAGTCTGGTTGTCAGTGGCCCTCACAGTCCTGTTGAGGCTCTGCTCCTCCTCTGGATCTGACCAGAGCTCCCAGTCCCCAAACCCCAAGCTGATCTCTGCTTGGGCTCAGATGGGAACGCCCAGTCCCTCCCCCAGGGTGGGGAGTTTCACAATAGATGATTGACTCTGTGAGGTCAATCAGGGCATATTTTTGGCATCCCTGATGGTCCTGATGGTCCATGGTGAGCAGTTCATGAGAAATGACACAGAGGGTGTAGAATCCACCCCCACCCAGTGACAAACTGGGCCTGGCTGCCATAACCAGGACATCTCAGCATTCGGATGCACGGCAGCAGAGGCAGCGGGGACGTGGCCTTGGGCTGAGACAAGGCAGGGGCAGATGGGACAGCAGGAGGAATTCCTGCCTGGAAAGGGTGGGCAGGCCCTGGAAGGGGCTGCCCAGGGTGGTTTGGAGTACCCAGCCCTGGAGGTGCCCAAGGCAGGACTGGCCGTGGCACTGAGTGCTCTGGGCTGGGGGTCAAGGTGGCATCAGGCACGGGGTGGGCTCCATGGGCTGGGAGGGCTTTTCCAACCTTAATGATTCTGTGATTCCGGGATTTTTAACATGGAGACAGGAAGGTCTTTAACAGCTGGGAGTGGCAGTGGGCACAGGCCAGCAGAGTGTGAATCTGAGCAGGCCAGCATGACCTAATTCAGCCTGGGAATTCACTTTCCTTCTCCTCTCTCCAGCAATAATAATTTATATGCTGATCCTCCCCTTTTCCTGTTTTTTCAAGCTTTCTTCCATGCTTTTCCTTCCCAATGCCAGCACAGAGAGCATAAAGTGCAGACTCTCTTTGCTTGAAAGAATTGAAAAATGCACAGAGCTGCGTGAAACTCTGGGATCAAACACCAAGACTGAACCTGGAATTACAGCAGTTTGCCTTTTCTTATTAAAGGAGACATTTTTTATTTTGAAATCCAATGTGAAAAAATCAAAACACATGATGTTAGTGACACGTTGCAGGTGTGAATATCTCAGTTCAGCTGTGTCTGTGCTGTCAGGAGCAGCATCTGTCTGGGGTCCACGGGGATTTATTGGCTTTTTCAGGTACCTCTGTACCCAGCAGCTTCATTGCAGTGTGTGTCCAGCCCTGGTGAGACAGATGGGCAGATGTGAAACACAAACCAATCAGCTGTTCATGAGCCAGACCTGCTCCCAGTTGCTCCTAAGCTTGGTTTAGTGCCTGTGTGACCCCATAAGTCCACACTGTGATCTTTGGTTTTCCCTGACTGGCCAGAGTTGGAACCATAGAATGGTTTGTGTTGGAAGGGGCCTTAAAGATTATCTTATGCCCTTCCACGGGCAGGGACACCTTCCACCAGCCCAGGGTGCTCCAAGCCCCGTCCAACCCGGCCTTGACACTTCCAGGGATGAGGCAGCCACAGCTTCTCTGCCCACCCTGTGCCAGGGCCTGCTGTCATAGGTTTCTGTAGATGAATTTTAGTAGAAGGAGAGGCTACCAGGGTGGCTGCTCTTAGAAGCTGCCAGAAGCTTCCCCTGTCCTGTGGAGCCAAGGACAGCCAGGGCCAGGAGGTGGCCAAAGCTGAGCCAATTAAGAATCACAGTCACACCTCTGGGACAACATGGTTAAGAATTGAGGAGTGTGGGGCAGTTGGAAATTCCAGCCATGAGTTAACAATACAGAGACCAAGGTGGGAGCAGGAGGAGGAGAAGGAGGGACCCCACACTGGAGCAGGAGGGGAAGGACTGAAAGTTATTCCTCCCCCCCTGCAGCCCCTGGAGATCCATCGGGGTGCACAGACCCCACTGCCCCCCATGGAGTGACCCCCAGGACAAGAGCAATGGCAGCAACAACACCCACCTGCAAACCCCCATTCCCTGCTCCCTGGAACTGCTGGGAAGAGGGAGGAGTGGGAGGAAAAAGGTGTTCTTAGGACTGATTTATTTCTTACTTTTTAGTTTTATTACTTTTAGATTTATTTCCTATCTTATTAGTAATAAATTCAAGTATTTATCCACTCTGAGTTTGCTTTGCCATTATCTCTCAGCTGTTTTTTGCCTTTTCTCCTTTTCCTTTCCCCCTGGGAAATGGGTGGCCTGGAGGTTTGAGTGGACACCGGGTGAAAACCACCACGCCTGCCCACCCTCACAGGGAAGAATTTCTTCCCCATATCCCTTCTGGCAGTGGGAAGCCATTCCCTGTGTCCTGTCCCTCCATCCCTTGTCCCAAGTCCCTCTCCAGCTCTCCTGGAGCCCTGTTAGCCACTGGAAGGGGCTCTGAGGTCTCCCTGGAGCCTTCTCCTCTCCAGTTGAACCCCCCAAGCTCTCTCACACATATTGCGCTACTTTAGAACACAATCTACCACAGGAAAGCAGCTGCCCCAGTGGCTCCATCCCTTCCCCAGAGGCTCCAGCACTGCCCGGCTGTGGGGCAGGAGCCGGGGGAGCCGCTCCCGCCCCGTCGGGAGCCGCAGAACGGCAGAGCCGAGGATTTGCGGAGCCTCCAGCGGGAGCTGTGAATGTGTTCGACGTTCAGCTCCAACAAGGTCATTCACACCGCTCAGCATAATCCCGGCACATTAGCGGGAGCGCTGTCCAATTCATTCGCACTCCATTAAGTGACTCGCCAGGCAGGTTTTCCTCCTCTCCACGACTTCTTTTTTCCCCCAGTCGCACTCAGCGAGTCGTCTCTCAGGAGCACCGGCGCTGTGAGCATAACCCCTCCTGTCCTGCCGGACTGGCAGCTCCTTCCTCAGGGGGCTGGAAAACCGCAGGCTTCCAGGGGCACAGTGAAGGGGCAGCTCTAATCTCTGCCCTGTGTGACCCCAGGGAAGGGCTGGAGCTGTGTCAGGACAGGGTCAGGTGGCATCTCAGCAAAAGGTCCTTCCCCCAGAGGGTGGTGGGCACTGACCAGGCTCCCCAGGGCAGTGGGCACAGCCCTGAGACTGCCAGAGCTGCAGGAGGGTTTGGATGATGCTCTGGGGCACAGGGCGTGACTCCTGGGGCTGATCCTGTGCAGGGCTGAGGGTTGGACCTGCTGATCCTTGGGGGTGTCCCTTCCAACCCAGCGTATCCTGGGATTCTGTGTTCTGCAGAGCTTGCAGATGGTTCCTGAGCTGGTTCCTGAGGGACACATTCTGGTGGGACAGGGAATCCCAGTGCCACAACTGGCTTGTGAACTGGACATACTTTTCCTTAAAGTGCAGGGGACAGGGACATCCCGTGGTCTCCATGCCCTGTGCTGGCTCTGGGATCTTCACCAGCACTGCTTGTTCATCTTCACAAACGTCACTGACATTCCAAATGTCACCATTGTCCACATTTCATCTTTCCAGAGGAAAGTGGCAGCTGATTTTTCTTTGCCTTCCACCTTGGAATTTCCATCAAACTTCCTGCAGACCCATTCCAGACTTGGTCTGGCAACAATGCAGTGCTGGGGGTTTGACAGCAACCTTTCCACTGAGTCAAAAGGTTCCCTTTGGGTTTGTCTCACTGACCTGATTTTGTGACAAAGCTCCAGGAGAATTTCCCTGCCTTGTCCTGCCGGGACAGGTGTCAGCTCTGCATGAGTTGGGCCAACCTGGGAGGGTTTCAGAAGGAAATCCTCACTGTCAATTTGATTGGAGAAGGGGTCAGCAGGAGAGGAGCGAACCAGTCTCCTGTGAGAGAGATAAGATCCTTCTCCTGGTGTTGTCCATGAGCCACCTGTCCATTCAGGAATATTCCCAGCTGGGAGCACAGTCCAGTGTGCCAGGAGATAGAGGCCCTGTTTCCTGGAGCTGCCTTCAGTGGCTGTCCCCAGTTCAGACCTTTTCCTAGAGATGCTCCGTGTTTTCCTGATAGATTTTCGACCAGTAATCAGATCAGTAGACTGGGATTGAGGGAAATCCTTCTATAGTTCTGATTCCTCCTCCCACAGAGTTTGTGACTCTGAATAACTGCCTGAGCCTCCTCTCTGTGTGTCTCTTCCCCCTTTCCCTCTTTGTCACACATGGTTAGAACACAAATCACAGAAAAATGTGTCAGAAGGGACCACCAGGATCATCAGGTCCATCCTCTCTTAGCAAAAGCAGAGTCTAGACAAGATGACCCAGCACCTTGTCCTTACAAGTTTCCAGCATTGAGGAATCCGTCACTTCCAGTGGCTGATTGTTCCCATTGTGAAAAATTTCCTCTTGTGTCCAGATGGATTCTGGATGAGGTTTCCTCTGTTCCTGCTGCAGTTCTGAGCTACCAAAGAGATATGGGATAGGGAAGATGGTTTGGAAGAATCATGAAGCTGGAGTTGTCATCTTTCCTGGCTCTGCGGGCAGCCTTGTGGTGCTTGGCCTGTCCCAGGGAGAGCTGGCCCAGCCCAGACACCTCCCGTGAGGTGCCCACGGAGCCACTGCCTTGGTTCAAAGCCCCAGGTTTCACTGAAGTCTTGGCAGAATAATGGGAGTCCATGGAAATCAATGGAGAAGAGCTGCAAACAATTGATTGGAATCAAACCACGCTGCAATCAAATTTGGAGGGATTGAACTAATGGATCATGAGGTGGCTTGTGAATGGGGCTGATTGAATTGAGCTGAAAGGCCTTGCATCTTCATTACAGCCACCTGAAACCAGGATAAATGAGGAATTCTCTAACAATGTTTAGTGTCTTTTTTTTTCTCTCTGATAACTGGATTGCAGAGCCAGCACTTCGGAGTTGATCTGGATTTACAGCACTGGGGGGGGACAAGGAGGGAATTTGGATAGGACAGGGGGCTATGGGAAGCCAAAAGGGCAGGGTCTCAGGGGACATTTGGGAGAAATTCTCCTCTGGGAGGGTGGAGAGGCCCAGTTTGGGCAGAGAAGCTGTGGCTGCCCCACCCCTGGAAGTGTCCGAGGCTAGGTTGGACAGGACCTGGAGCAACCTGGGCTGGTGGGAGGTGTCAGGATTGAAACAGGACGATCTTAAGGTCCCTTCCAACCCAAGGAATGCTACGATTCCATGAATTTGCTGGGCACAGGTTGCTCCATGTACATGGACGGGCTTTTTGCAGTTATCTTTGCTGCTGACTCCTTGATTTTGTTCACACACCACCCCCAGAGTGAGTTTTCCATTTCTCCTGCCTTGTTACAGCAGACATTTGAGGTGCAGGGAGGTGTTTCCCACAGAGACTCTGCACTCAGCCAAGCTGTGGTTATTGCATTTTTTTGTCAACAGTGATTTGGAACATCTCCCTTTTTTCCACCAAATCCTGCAAATTCTTTGGAATTTCCATTATCCTAATGTAACTCTCCTCCATATCTCAGCCCCAGACAGCATGAATGATTCAGGAGCCTTTATAAACCCTCATTTTTTGGATAGACTGAAGTTCCCGTGCTACAAGGTATGATTTATTACTGCAGTGATTAAGGGACATTGTTGATATTTCTGAAAATTTCCTTTCTGAGCTGCAGGTTTGCCTGGAGTCAAAAGGCAGGAGAAATATATGAATAAGTGGGTGTGTAATGGAGCGTTTGCAGTTTCCTATTAAGAAGACTCGTATTTGTTTCATGCTGCTGTGGATGGGTGGAGGGAACCAGGAGCCAGGCTGTCAGCCTGCACTTCTTCTGGGGGAACCCTATCATGGAAACAGGGAAAACGTGGTCTCATTAACTCAGCACCTTGATCTGTGCCATGACAGCCCTAAACTGATAGATAGTTCCCCTTCCCTTCCCTTCCCTTCCCTTCCCTTCCCTTCCCTTCCCTTCCCTTCCCTTCCCAGA
>VXAU01003156.1:3905505-3924939 GCA_013399695.1 Formicarius rufipectus
CACCAGCTCCCCTCTCCTGGCAGGGACTTGCAGAGCCAGAAGGTCCCCCCTGAGCCTCCTTTTCTCCAGGCTGAGCCCCCCCAGCTCCCTCAGCCCCTCCTGCTGCTCCAGCCCCTTCCCAGCTCCATTCCCTACCCTGGACACCTCCAGCCCCTCAATGTCCTTCTTGCCATTAGGGGCCCAGGAGGGCACACAGGACTGGAGGTGCCTCAGCAGTGCCCAACACAGAAGGACAATCACTTCTCCGGTCCTCTTGCCACACTATTTTTCATACAAGCCAGGTGCCACTGGCCTTCTGGGCCACCTGGGCACACCTGTGCTCATGTCCAGCTGCTGTTGGCCAACACTCCCAGGTCCTTCTCCAGCTTTCCAGCTCCTCTGCCCAAAGCCTGGAGTGCTGTATGAGGTTGTTGTGACCAAAGACGTGGCTGATGTGAAAATGGATTGGTACTCTGGGACTTCTGCTCAAGTAGGGAGAATTATGGAGAGTGAGATGCTTCCGTGCATCCTGGTTGGTTGATTCCATACACCCTGGAGCCAGGGTCCACCTGGCTTTTCCAGGTGTTTTCTTGGTGATAAAGCACAGCTCTAGGCCACATTCCTGAAATCCCCATGGGAGGATCCTTTATCTATTAGTTTTCAGCTTAATCTCTTAATCTTGAATTTAATCTCTTAGCCTTGAGCTTTATCTAAGGACCATAAGGAGACCTGGTAGCTGGTTGCAGGAGGTGCTTGACTAAGCCCTGACAGCTGTGGGATCTGCTGCTGACGCTCTTGGGTCTGTTCAGTCAGGACCAGAGGAGATCTGAGAAATAAGGGAGAGGTTTCTGGGTGAGGGGAAAGCAGAGTGAGATGAAGGGTTTTGGAAGGCCTTTGGCTGAGGGTGCAAAGAGTTTGGTCACCAAAGAATAATGATGTTTAAGAACAATCATCTCCCACAGTCAGCAGATATTGCACAGGGGTCTCTTGGGGACCACCAACTTTGGGTGTCACCAGTCAGAGCTGCTCCCACGAGTCCAACTGGTCCATCAGTTCCTCCTTGGCTGCAGTTACACAGAATTCTGCCCATGAGGGTGGGCAGGCCCTGGCACAGGTTGGGCAGAGAAGCTGTGGCTGTCCCTGGATCCCTAGAAGTGTCCAAGGCCAGGTTGGATGGGGCTTGGAGCATCCTGGACTGGTGAAAGGTGTCCCATGGCATAGGATGAAATGAGGCACCTTTAAGGTCCCTTCCAACCCAAACCATCCTGTGAAACCTGATCTGTTCATGTCTTGGTTTCCATGCTAACTCAGAAGTTGGGTTTCAATTAAAAAGTTCCTCCTGAATGTGAGCAAAGCTCTTTATTCCAGAACAAGGCTACTTTCTCTTCTTCAAAGCAACCCTGGGCAGGGAGAAGAGGCCAAGTGGTGCAGGTATATCTCAAAAAAAATTAAAAATACTTTTTAATTTTTTTGTTGAATCTTGTGGCTCTTGAGAACACCATAACATAACATTCTGGTATTATTCCAGTGTTCTTCCATGAGTTACAAGGACAATCTGGGCCCCACAGCCTCCTACTAATCTTTAGGCATGAGCTGGTCCCAGTTTCTCTCTTCCTTCCCAGTTCCCTTCTCCCAGCACTGCCTCAGGATGAGTCTTCAGGGATTCATCTGGACTTCCACCAAGGCTTTGCTGTTCTTATTGCACTCTGCAACAAACCCCCGTTTGTAGAAAACCCAGATTTGACTTGAAAGGTGGGACTTGGAGCTTTTGAGTTGCTCTGATACCTTTGAAAATTTTATCTATCAACAGAGGGTGACAAAGACTTGCAAAGGAATGTGCAAGGTGAGAAAAGAGAAAGTCAAAGAGCCATTTCAGTCGCCTGGCACTGATAAACATCCGTCCTTGTGGGTTGGCACAGCCTTTACTCTGTTTGAGGATGTCAGCCCGATGTCAGCGAGGTTCCCAAATGATGTCCTGAGGCCACAGATGAGCTAGACTGGGAAGGAGGAGCTGAGATGGGAGGGATGAACTGGGCTGGGAAGGAGGAGCTGAGATGGGAAGGATGAGCTGGGCTGGGAAGGAGGAGTGCTCTGCCTGCAGTCCTGGCCTGTCAGCACCAGCTCCAGGACAGCACATCCCTCAAAAGGCATCACACAGAGGCCCAGATCCTCCAGGGTCACTTCTCAGGTCTCTGGTCATTCCCAACATCAAGTCTGGAGATGCAGATTCAGTTTGCAGGGTTTTTTTACACCTTTGAGTTCATCTTTTTGATCTGAAGGGTTTTTTTCCCTTTTGCTCATATCGTTTTCAAGAGTCTGGGGAAGATTTCCTCCATCAGCTCTAAATCCCACCCCAAACTAGGTCCAGTTTACTTTGCAGGTTGCAAATCCAAACTGCAGACTAAGGGTGATCCAGCTGAGTCCTTCTCTGTAGGTGACACTACTGGAGCAGGTGCCACCCTCACGATCATCCTGGGCTGGAGGAGCTCTTCTCAGCAGAGTCAGGTGCTCACAAATTCTGCCAGGGCTTATCTCAGTGACCATCACAGAGAGAGTCCTCATGGCCAGGCAGTCACCACCAAGACTTGTCCACAAGGCTCAGCTCACCAACGTCTTGGACCCACCAGACAGGAGAGCTGCAGCTAGCTCAGGACTGTGGGTCTCTGCCAAGGTGGAAAGAGCTTTCCTCTTTCCTCCTTCCTCTTTCCTCTAGAGAGGTGAGAACATCATAACATGGGCTTGCAGGATGTTCCTAGACCAATAGCTTGTTGTCACTGCAGCCACACGCAGGGCAGGACAGGGGGGTTGATAGACCTGTAGTGAGAATCCCAGGATTCCAGAATGGTTTGGGTGGGAAGAGACCTTAAAGATCATCCAGTGCCACCTACTTCCGCGGGCAGGGACACCTCCCACTAGACCAGGGTGCTCCAAGCCCCATCCAACCTGACCTTGGACACTTCCATGGATGGGGCAGCCACAGCTTCTCTGCCCAACCTGTGCCAGGGTCTGCCCACCCTCACAGGGGACAATTTTTTCTTGATACCTAATCTAAAACCTTCTCTCTGTCAGTGGGAAATGATTCCCCCTTGTCCTGTGTACTCCAGACCCTTGGAAATAGTCTCTCTCCATCTTTCTTTCAGGCTCCTTCAGGCACTCCAAGGCCACAGTGAGCTCACCCCAAAGCTTCTCTTCTCCAGGCTGGACAATCCCAGCTCTCCCAGCCTTTCCTCCCAGCAGAGCTGCTCCATCCTCTGCCCATCCTGGTGCCTCCTCTGGACTCTCTCCAGCAGCTCCATGTCCTCCCTGTGCTGTTCCCAGGGCTGGGGCAGCTCTGCAGGTGGGGTCTCACCTGAGCAGGGGGGCAGAGGGGCAGGATCCCCCCCATGTCCTGCTGCCCACGCTGTGGGACCAGCCCAGGATACATTTGCTTGTTTGAGAATATTTTAATCAGAAATAATCTGAAGTGACTTGGGTCTGAATTGGCAGTTGTTGTTTAGACACCTGCACAGCCTGGGAAATAACTCCTAAAATGCATGGAAATCAGCAGGAATTTGTTAAACAGGAAGGGCAGCATTTATTGTGTTAAACCCAGCTCATCTCCCTGGAAGTTTGGCATCTGTCTTCATTAGTGATGGGAGACCTGCGCTTCCAGGTGCATCTCCTTCCCTCCTGAGCCGGAGGAGGCTGAGCCAGCCTTGCAGCCAAATTCCTGGTTCAGGCAGTTGTGTAAGGGCACATGGATGTGGATTTTTATGGAAATATGGATTTTAACCCATGGACACAGGTCCTTAACTACCTCTGGAGCTCTGGTTCTGTTCATCCACCAGCATGGGTTGTGCTTGGCTTCATGCCTTGTATTCTGTGTTTGTGAGTCAGGGCCTGAAGGGGCTCCAGGGGAGCTGGGGAGGGACTTGTGACAAGGACATGGAGTGACAGGACAAGGGGAATGGCTTCCCAGTAACTCTGGGCAGGGTGAAATGGGGTCTTGGGAAGGAATTGTTGGCTGTGAGGGTGGGCAGGACCTGGCACAGGTTGGGCAGAGAAGCTGTGGCTGCCCCATCCCTGGAAGTGTCCCAGGCCAAGTTGGATGTGGCTTGGAGTAACCTGGATTGGTGGAAGGTGCCCCTGGCCATAGCAGGGGTGGGACTGGATGGCCTTTGAGGTCCCTTCCAACCCAACCCGTTCCCTCTCAGTAAGACTCCGGCACAGAGGGAAATCAAACAGACCCATCAAAGCAGGATTTGGGTTCGGTGCCTTTTCCCAGAGGCTCCCGGTTTTTTTGTGCCCCTCCCTTGTCCCCAGTGAGGCTGTGCTACCTTCTGCCAGCGGAGGGGACAGAGAGGCAGGTCCTCTCACTCACCCCTAACAATATTCCCACTGGGAGGGGACGGGGAGCCGCTTGTTTGACAGGAATAACGGTGAAAGCTGAACCTGAGGATCCTTTTTTGTCCTCCCTGCACTAATTGCCTGGCTCTGCAACACTGCTGGGGGCTCCGGGGCTCCACACTGGGACGTTTGGCATGGAATGAAACACAACATTCCCAGCAATTGTTCAGGAAGCCCACGGGGGTTTCACTCTGCCCTAGAACATGGTAGTTTTTTTCCCTAGTAAATCACCAAGGAATACAGCATTGAAGGATAGTTTTCTCTAAGCATCCCATTAATTTTTTTCATTTAGTTGGAGCTAAGCTGGTATCTGCTGCTTTTGTGGCAGGGAAAATGGAAGCTGCAGAGTGTTCAGTGCAATGCTGCTGCCTATCGAGTCCTTGAAATATATCTGCTTATTCATCCCTTTTGAATCCAGCAAGAGACTCTTTCTCTATTGTGAAATATGTTCAGTTTTGTTGATGTAGACAGAAAAAGGAAAAAATGTCTTAGAGCACAGTAGATACTCTTCCTTGTGTATTCCTTTTCCTTGTGTGTGTAAGACCAGCCTACAGACACGCTCGCCTTGCAAACCGACACTTGCCTTCCATCATACAAAGAGCAAGGAATTCTTCTCCCTTTGAGCAGTTGCTGGAATTGGACTTTTTTTTTTTTTTAATGTAAATATTTTAGAAATAGCCAGGGAACTTGTTTTGAAAAAAAAGTGTTAATGCATATCCATAGGATCACAGAAACTCCTGAGCTGGAAGGGACCTATAAGGATCAGTGAGTCCAACCCTCAGCCCTGCACAGGACCAGCCCCAAGAGTCACTCCCTGTGTCCCAGAGCATCATCCAACCCCTCCTGGAGCTCTGGCAGCCTTGGGGCTGTGCCCACTGCCCTGGGGAGCCTGGTCAGTGCCCACCACCCTCTGGGGGAAGAAACATTCCCTGAGATCCCCCCTGCCCCTGCCCTGACACAGCTCCAGCCCTTCCCTGGGTGCTGTCCCTGGTCCCCACAGAGCAGAGCTCAGTGCCTGCCCCTCCTCTGCCCCTCCCCAGGAAGTTGGACCTGCACTGAGGTGTCCCCTCAGTCTCCTCTTGTCCAGCTGAACACCCCAAGTGACCTCAGCTGCTCCTCCTGTGGCTCCCCCTTGAGACTCTTCCCCATGATCCCTCCCCTCCCTTGAACACTCTTTAGATCATTCTCATCTTGTGGTGCCCAAAACTGCCCCCAGGACTCTCACACCAGGTTGTTCATTTTAGAACAGAACATGATTTTCTCTCCCTCCAGCCAGGCCTGAGATGGATATTCTATTAAAAATCTATAACCATTGGCCAAAATAACCATTATGCTTCAATCAGTAATCCCCCAATATCTCACACAGCAGATCTTTATTATATCACACGCTTAACCTGACTTAATGTATTATAGAGCACCCATTAGTGGAACAGATTAACTTCAGATGTTCCCTTTTCCACATTAATAATGCAATCAGGAATTTATGCCAGACACTTTCTGTTGGAAATCACGTCAGGAAGATCTGAAGAAATACGAGAAAACCCCTCATGTGCGTCTATTGAAGAAGAAATGCTTGATTTTTGTAGCATTTTGTGCAAATCAAAGGGCTCGAAAACAAAATATTTGAGTTGTGGAACAACTGATATGAAGGCAAGCAGAGCAGCTGCACAGCAGTGTGTTGGTCAAGGTTAAGACTCTTTTATGGTAATGAAAGATCCGTTCCTGTGAGCTTGCCATGGGCAATGTGTTTGTTCATTATGTGGGAAGCGTAGGAAGCCCAGGATTGTTTCATTTGCTGCCTTTTAACTGCTGGTGCTTTTGAAAATGAGCTGGTAGGTAATTATAATACACTCCCTCCTTTGCCATCTTTATTAGCCTTTGGCACCACGGGCTCTTTGTGTGACTTGGGAGGCTTTTAGAGAGGTGGCCTCAGCAAATCCGTTCCAGTTAAGACAGGAACCATTTGGCGTCCACTGTCCGGTGCTTCTCTGCTTGGAGCTTCTCCATGGGCTGGCTTTGCCGGGAAAGGAGAGAAAAGAAGGCAACATGGACAAGTCACAATCATCTGGATGCAAATATCCCCTCCTGCCATCAGGAATCTTCTCAAAATCAGCTCACACAGTGCAAAACAAATGCTCAGAATCACCAGCCGGTGTGTTGAATAATTTCCAACAGAAAGCAACCCCAATTAGTCTGTGTGAGCTCCCGGAGCAGAGAGAGGAGGCTGAATTGTCACGGAAATCAGCCCTTGTGAATTATTCACTGGATCTTGCTCCAGGTATTAGCAAGGCAGGAAGTTTTGCCTGGAAATCGATAACCAAATGTGGGGATGAGGGAAAAATGCGCTTACCTGGGAGCTCAGAAATCCAGCTGTTCATTTGAGAACAATGGAGCAGCGTCACCCAAGGAGCAGGCAGTGTCTGCTGCCTCGGGTTGTTTCTGACTGATGTGTCCTTGGTTATCCATATTTTATTCCTATACTGAAATTGCCATATTCCAGTTTCCCCCCTCTGTGTATCCATGGGAAGCAGAGCAGGGCAGGGCTGGCTGTGGGTGCAATGTGTGGGGAGAAGGATTAGAGGAATGAAGTGTGGCAGGAGGTAAAGCTGCTGTCCCTCCTCCAGTCCCTCTCCTTGATCAGCACAGCCCATCACAAGACATGTCCCAGCGAGATTTCCCACCGGGACAGAGGCTGCTGGTGCTGGGATTTTGGGATCCCCTCCTCCAGCATAGCCCTTCCTGAGTGTGCACTACAACCCCCAGTGCCTCAGGAATGCTGGCACACATTTTGGTGCTGTATCCAGCCCATGACACAGGGACCATTTCCAAAGGGAATCACAGAATACCCAAAGCTGGAAAGAACTCCAGGGGTCATGGATTTCAACTCCTGGCCCTGTGCAGAGCACTCCAACAATCCCACCTCCCAACCTCACGGAGCTTTTAGGGTGGACCTGCCCTATGCCAAGTTTGCAGAAGGTGTTTGACCTTGTTTTGGTTCTTCAGGCTCTTCCATGAAGTGACTAAATTGTAATCAGGGAGTGAGGGGAGTGCTGAGCAAAGCCATTTGGGGGGCACAGCTGGCACCGACCCATCAGCACTGCCAGGCAGGAGGAATTTGCATATCCAGATTAACGAGCTCCAGAAGCAACAATTAGTAGACAAGCTCTTGGCTGTGCCTATCCCAGAGGGCTGTGCCCTCCCACAGGGGCCTGACTGCCTCTCCACAGAGCCTGGGAGATATTGAACAAACCATTGGAAGTGGGTAAAGAAAATGCAAGGCTGGCACCTTTATCTTGCCAAGGCCAAACTCATCCATCTGAGTCTGAAGTTCCCATGTCTGTGCATTTAAACTGCATTTCCCTTCTTCCCTGTCCATCAGAGGAATGCAATAGCTGCAAGCAGGGCAGGTTTCACACACAGTGTGGGTCCCTGCCACCCACCCTCCTCATGGCCTGGAGCTCCAGCCCCTACCCCATTAGAGATGGCCTGGACCTCCAGCTTCCCCCTGAGTTGGGAGCAGTGAGCAGAGCAGGAGGAGGAGAAATCCCTGCTCCATCTTCCCAGAGCTGTCCTTGGAGAGGGGACCTGCAGGAGCTGGAGGGGACGTTTTGCTCCCTGATGGAGCAGGCTGAGAGTGGAGCTGTGGGCTCTGCTGTCAGTCAGTGTGTGGGGAGCTGCAGAGAGCTGCCTGTCACAGCCTCGGGCATAGCACAGACCTTTCCCATCCCTTCCTGGCCCCACTGGGAAGGAGGGAGGCAGGGAGCACTGAGGATGCCATCCACGCAGCTCTGGAGGGTGGTGGGTGCTCTCAGTGGTGTTGGGAGTCCCTGTGGCATCGTGGAGGGTACCCAGGAATCTTGACCACAGCACATGTCCCCGTGTCAGAGCCCATATGGTGGCACTGGGACGTGCTCTGAGGGTCTGCTCTGCTTCTTGTGCCCCACCCACCAAATATCCGAAGAACAGCCCTGGGGTGTCAGTTCCAAATTCCTGGCAGCGATGATGGAGCAGGCAGGGAAGCTGAGGACTTGTCCCACACCATGCCCACGGGGCAGGAAGTGGCCACCCATCCCCTCCACGCGGCTCCAGGCGTGCCCAGCCCACAGCAGGCAGGGCGTGGGATCTGTCCTCACTTTCCTGTGGAGGAAGGAAAAAGGAGGAAAGGAAAATGGAGACAACTCTCTTCTTGCATTTCCAGCTCAGTGCAGCCCACTAACCCCTGCCCACTAATGGGATAGCTGGAGTCACTAACTCTGCTCCCAACGCCCCGACACCTTCCAGCAGCTCTGCTCCCACTATGGCTGTCTTTATTCCTTGGCCTTCTGTCCTGGTTATAGCAGCCAGGATCAGTTTGGCACTGGGTGGGGGTGGATTCTAAACCCTCTGGGTCATTTTCTCATGAACTGCTCCCCATGGCCCATTGGCAGCAGCTGCCCAGGGCACACCCCACCCCTCAGGGCACAGGGGGGTGTTTGGGAACTTCTGTGGGATAATGAAATGTTCCTGTCTTCACACCAATGACTCAGGTGTGAGAACTCCCCTCTGGGGAGCCACCAGCACCTTCACACCCACCTGAGGGGTCATGTCTGCTCAGGGGCCATCAGGGATGCCAAAAATATGCCAGGATTGACTTCATAGAGTAAATCACCCCTTGTGAAACTCCCCACCCTGGGGGAGGGACTGGGCGTTCCCATCTGAGCCCAAGCAGAGATCAGCTTGGGGTTTTGGGACTGGGATCTCTGGTCAGATCCAGAGGAGGAGCAGAGCCTCACCAGGACTGGGACTGCCACTGGACTGCAACCATCATTTTCACCAGCAGGTTTCTTCCTTTCTTCTTACTTTGAACTCAGGGGATTAAGCACAGGGGTTGGTGAGCTCCATTCTGCTCGTGCCCCACTGGGCTGGGCTGCACATCTGTTTGTGTGGCACAAACGAATTTTTTTTTCCTTCTGTCTCAGTGTATTTTTTGATCTTTTTTTATTAAATTGATATTCTGACTTGCAATCCCATTCTGAGTTGGAGTCACTTCTCCTGCTGGCTTAACTCTAAACCAGCACGCCTCACTACCCATAACCTCTCCAACAGCACAGGAGTGACCGAAAAAATAATTGGCCCCCGTGGGAAATGCAGCTGTTGCCTCCCTACAAGTGGCAGTGCCTCGTGGGAGCAGGGAACAGGCACCAGCCTGGCCAGCAGAGCCCAAGCCTGTGCCAGTGGTGGCACCCCGAGCGGTGAGGGAACAGCAGGCCTGGCTCCACAGCAGCTCCCTGACCTCAATTTTCTCCGTGGAGAAAAGAGCAGGTCAAGTGGAAAGTGCTTAAAGAGGAAATTTGTTGCCTTCCAGGCAGGCAGGCGGGAAGACAGGCAGCTATGGTGTGTGCTGGAATAAACCAAATTAATTTCGTGCCTTGCCCTGGATGGAGGAGAGGGAGGGTGAGACAGGGAAGGAAGCAGGGGAGATAATGGACTTTGATGTTTGACTTGAACTCAACAAAACACCTGGCAAAAAGCAGTGACTCCTACAACTGCAGCCCCAAACACTCTTAACCCAGACAACTGCCTCCCTTTTGTTTCCTTTCTTTACAATCTAATCCTGAGCATTAACTGGGGTGGTTTGTGTTTCCAGTGCAATGAAAGGTGCTTTGTGAGAGGGAGACGGAGACAAGAGGCTTTAATAACTTCCTCTGCTTCCCCTCAAGGGCTGGTGCCATCCACTTTGTGCCAAGCAAACCCTCCCAGCGAGACCCCCGAGGCGAGGGGAGTGCTGGGGGGACGTGGGTGTTGGGGGGACCTGGCCCTTCAAAAGCTGAGTCTTTCTGGCAGGTCTCTCCCAAATTGCCTTGCCTGCCTGCTGCTGCAACGGGGGCAGGAAGGTCCCTGGATCCTGAGCACTGATATCCCATTAAAAACGTTGCTGTCAACATCGTCTTCCTCTGCTGCCTCATTTCCTCCCTCTCTGTCATCCTTGCAAGTCTCTGCATCACTTTGCAATCCCTTGAACCAGCCTGAGCCTGGCTTTGTTTTGTTTGGGGGGGGTGGGGTCTAGAGATACCTGCCAAGCAACTCCTTACTCCTGCCCCCCAGTTTTGGGACAGGAACAGGCACAAAGTCTTCCAAGTCTTCCCATCAAGGCAACTTTGAAGTCAGGCTGGAACAGGAGTGACAGCGCTCTCCTAATGCCAGCTTCTAAAAATACACAACGTGGTTGATAATTGAATGTGAGAGGAAAAGGAAGTTTGAAGCAGAAGCAAGAGCTGCCTATTTCTGGCAAATCCCCGGCCCCCTGTGGGATGTCAGTGCGTATCAATATCGTCTGCCTGGAAAACTGCTGTTGTGGTGATCGGGCAGGGGCTGCTCAGGAGGGTTGGGACTTCAACTGGAAGCATCTCTGGGTTCCCACGCCCAACAGCACCTTCCCTGTGCTGGTTGTGGCCAGGCCCCAGAGCCTCTTCGTGCCCTTTCTTGTGCAGTCAATCCCCCTGTGCTGCTCTTCGTGGATGAGGGAGATGCACCCTGCTCTTCATGGATGAGGGAGAAGCCGCCTGCTCCTCATGGATCCTAAACCCAGCAAACCACCAGGCCATCTTTCCATGCCCCTGGAGCTGAAGGAAGGGGTTATAGAATCACAGGATTGGGGTTGGAAGGGACCTTAAAGACCATTTCATTCCACAACCCTGCCATGGGCAGGGTCACCTTCCACCAGAGCAGGTAGCTCAGAGCCTGTTTCCTCCTTGACATGGATTTGTCTATGGCACATGTGAGCCCCAGGCAAGGAGATCATGTATCTGGTTAGGAATGTTTTCCACTGTATCCTCATAAAAGAAACTTTGTGCTTCCTCGAGGTTTCTGTGTGTGGCATTTTGTTCCTTGAATGTTCACCTTGGACTATCCCTGGAAGTGTCCAAGGAACAACTGGACCTCAGTGCTCTGGTCTGGCTGACAAGGTGGTGGTTGATCACACATCAGACTTGATGATCTTGGAGATGTTTTCCTACCTAAATGATTCCAGGATTCTCTGGTTCTATTTTATGGTTAATAACTGAATTCCTGAGCAAGGACAAGCTCCCTTTTTTTTTGATTGCCAAACCTAAGAATTCTGGGAGAGTCATATAAATTTGTGGTTTTATAAGAAGGGCTTTCAGGATACCTCCAGGATGCCTTTCAGGATACCTTCCCATCATTGTTTACAGCTCTATAATGTGTGTTACTGCAATTAACCCTGACCTTGCTCTGCCCAGTTTATCACCTCATTCCAAAGCGTGGATGTCCCTCTGTGGTTAAAAATGGGAAGGGTGAGCTCATTGGCTTTGCCTTTGCTCACACAGAGGTGTTTTCAGCCCATCAGTGAAATGAGTTCCCACAAAATGGATTCGGTAATGCTGTGAATTGGCACTTTTCTGCTAAAAATAGGGGGTTCTCTTCTCTTCCCCTCAACCTGCTGGTTGGAATGGGATGGAATGCCAAATGTCTTGCATGAGAAGCTGGTCCCAAGGCACGTTCTCCCCATGGTGAGCAGGGGGGGTGTGCTGGTTTAGAGTTAAACCAGCAGGAGAAATGAACCCAACTCAGAATGGGATTGCAAGTCAGAATAACAATTTAATAAAAGATCACAATAAATGCACTGATACTGAAGGAAAACCCGTTTGACCCCCAAAATCAGCTGAAGAGCCCAACCCTGTGGGGCACCAGCAGGATGGAGCTCACCAACCCCTGTGCTGAGCACCACGTGGGCTCTTGAGTGCAGATAAAAGGATAGAAAAAACCTGCTGGGGAGGATGATGGTCAGTCTGGTCCAGAGTGGCAGTGCAGTCCTGGTGAAGGCTCTGCTCCTGCTCTGGATACCACCAGTGGTGCCCCAGTCCCCAAACCCCAAGTTTATCTCTGCTTGGGCTCAGATGGGAACGCCCAGTCCCTCCCCCAGGGTGGAGAGTTTCACAAGGGGTGATTTACTCTGTGAAGTCAATCCTGGCGTATTTTTGGCATCCCTGCTGGCCCCTGAGCAGACATGACCCCTCAGGTGGGTGTGAAGACAGGAAAACTTCCTTATCCCACAGAAGTTCCCAAACACCCCCCTGTGCCCTGAGGGGTGGGGTGTGCCCTGGGCAGCTGCTGCCAATGGTCCATGGTGAGCAGTTCATGACAAACATGACCCAGAGGGTTTAGAATCCACCCCCACCCAGTGCCAAACTGATCCTGGCTGCCATAACCAGGACAGGGTGGTGTCCCAGGAGCCCCACAGGGATGGGTGGGAAGAAGGGTGACAGTGAAGATTCCTCCACGAATCTTGTGCAGGGTGTCCGCGCTGTAGAGACAGGACCTCACCTGTTGACTTCCTGCTCAAGGAAAGCTCTTCTTCTCCCTGTACTCTGGATCTTTTGGGGTCTGCAGGCCAGGAGAGGGATTTCTGGAATAATGCCAACTGTGCCCTGGGCTGGTCCCACAGCGTGGGCAGCAGGACAGGGGGAGATTCTGCCCCTCTGCCCCCCCAGGTGAGACCCCACCTGCAGAGCTGCCCCAGCCCTGGGAACAGCACAGGGAGGACATGGAGCTGCTGGAGAGAGTCCAGAGGAGGCACCAGGATGGACAGAGGATGGAGCAGCTCTGCTGGGAGGAAAGGCTGGGAGAGCTGGGGGTGCTCACCTGGAGAAGGGAAGCCTCCAGGGAGACTTTATTGAGGTCTTTCAATACTTAAAGGGAGTCTTCAAGAAAGATGGAGAGACTTTGTACTAAGGCTTGTAGTGAGAGGACGAAGGGGAATGGCTTCCCACTGACTCTGGGTAGGGTTAAGTGGGATATTGGGAAGGAATTGCTCCCTGTGAGGGTGGGCAGGCCCTGGCACAGGGTGCCCAGAGAAGCTGTGACTGCCCAATCTGTGGAAGTGTCCAAGGTCAGGTTGGACGGGGCTTGGAGCACCCTGGGCTGGTGGAAGGTGTCCCTGCCCATGGCAGGGGGTGGCACTGGATGATCTTCAAGGTCCTTTCTACCCAACACCATTCTGTGATTCTAAAGTTGTAATTAATGACTACCAAGGTGTCACTGAATGCTGGTGGCTCTTACTCTCCCGAGTGCCTTTGGAGAATGAGTGTGTCCAGATCAAGCAGAGTGAGCCATGGAAGATGAACCAGCTGTGAGCTTTGCCCTTCTGTCATAGGTGCCATAGAATCCTATGACAGCTGCCCTGGTACAGGAGTCCTTTCCCCTTTCTGTGAGACTCCAGGAAGGATTTTGGGAGCTGCCATAGCTCTGCATTCCAGGCCATCAATGCTGGGCTGCAGTTCTGCTGCTGAGTCTCAGCACAGCCTGCTCTGCATTGGGACACCCCTCATGCCTTTCTCTGCCCCCACCAGTCCCACTGTCCCGCCAGAATGGGAAGTGCCATGGAAAATCCCATCTCTTTGGAGCTGACATGGGATTATGGCACAGAAACGCGTCACTTCAACACGGTTCCAGCTGCCTGTGTTGGTTCAGTGCTCTGGACAGAGGTGTTGTCCGAGTGAGCCACTGCCCAGGAGACCTCCATCATCTTCCAAAGCCTTTTTGGAATAAACATCAACCAGCCTTTCCCTGGGGATTTGGTTTTCTTCAGCACAAAGGTTTGTTTGGTTTCCTTTTGCCTCGGTGCATATCACAGAGTCAAAGGATGCTTTGGGTTGGAAAGGACCTTAAAACTCATCCCGTCCCACCTCCTGTAGGGACACCAGCCCAAGTTGCTCCAAGGCCTATCCAATCTGGCTTTGGATGCTTCCAGGGATGTGGCAGCCACAGCTTCTCTGGGCACCCTGTGAACTCCTGGAAAGTTTCCATCCTAAGATGAAGAGTATCTTTGGGGGTTTGCAGCCTTCCAGGAATGATAACACAGAAAATGTGGACTGGAGTCCCCCAATCTTTCCTGTACGTGTCCTCTCTGGGTCTGGAGCTGTTTTCTCTCCATGAAGAGAACGTGAAGAACACCATTCCAGGAGCACATCCCAGCTCTGAGACCAAACTGTGCACAGTGCTTGAAAGTCCTGCCTTGTTTTAGCAGGTCACTGGAGCTGGCCCTGGAGTGAGGGGTGGGGCAGGTCTCCCTCTGGGAGGTGCATTTATCCTGGGAAGCTCAGCACATATTCCCTGCCCTCGTTCCCACCGGGCACAGACCCCTCTTTGGCCATGTCCTCTGCGCTGTCCCGAAACACCAGCCCATGGATCGGTGCGTCTCTCAGAGCTGTTGCACAGGAATGTGCTGCTGGTGATCTTCTGGGCTTCTCTTGCTCTTCCAACCCCCCAGACATCTCCTTTTCATGGGCTCCCCTGAGCCATTCCCCCCACACATCCCCTTTGTGTGGGTTTCCCTAATTCATTCCCCCCAGACATCCCCTTTTTGGGGGCTCCCCTGAGCCATCCTCCCGAGCCAGCAGAATGGGAATTGTTTGGGGGAATCTCGCTGCATTTCCTTTCCTGAAAGGAGCTCTGCCCTTTTCTGCTTCATTCAAGGTCTCTGTCTGCCTCCTCTCTTGTTCAGTGTCAGGGTCCAGGAATTCTTGTCCAAAGAGCAACTTTGCTCCTTCACAAGCTTCCCTCCCAAACAAACACATGGGAGGCAGGAATGTGCCTGGGAGCCCTTTGGAATTCGCTGGGATAAAGGAGCATTATGCTGGCAGTTAGCAGGATCTTCCTTGTATCTCCTGCACAGGAGTGGTTATTAAAAGATGTGTCTTCTCCATATTCTTTTATGCCAAAAGGAGTGGAGTGTTGTCAGATTTGTGGGTCCTCTTGAGCTCCTCTCTGTTTTGAGTAGGATAAAGACTGTTTTCCTTTTTGTGTGGTGTGTGCAAGTCCCGTGCCGGGATCTGGGCTCAGGGCCAGCCCTCTGGAATGACCTGGAGGGGAGGAAAAGGAGATTTTCAGAAGCAGTAACCCTTGGTTTCAGCAGGATCCCAGCAGTGGCAGAGGTAAAACCTCCCTCCCAGTGCTCCCAAGGCTGTGTCCTTCACTGGCAGCAGTGCCCGTGGGACACTCTGTCCCAGCCACACTGCTGGGACAGCTCCTTGGAGATGGTGCCCACAACTCAACCAGGAGTCTCCTTCCACTGCAAATCAGACCTGTTTTCCTTTGTCCTGCTGCCTAAAGGTTTGGTGTCTATTTTGTAGATCTTCAGAGTTTTAGAATTGCAGGCTTTCTTGCTCACATATTAAGTGGTGTTAGGAGTCACTAAAGTAATTTTCTCACATATTCTTAAGCTTTCTGAAGGTCAGGGTGTTTTGCAGAGACGCCTGCAAGATAACTTGAAGACAAAACAGAAGAAGAGTCCAGAACCATTGGAGCTGCTCCAAGGGGGCAACACTTAGGACCCTGGGGGGGTGGGACACGAAGGGAAATGGGGATCATGGTTGGTTATAGATATCTCATATGTTAATTACTGGAAGATTATAAAAACTGTAACATCACTGGGGGGGTGGGGCACAGACCTTGCGGTGGTGTGCACCTCCGTGGAAACTCCCAAGAAAGGTATTTATCTCTCTTTCTCCATTAATGTTTCTCTGAGTGCCTATTTTCCAGGATTTTAGGCATCAGACCCATTGAGTCACCTTGAGGAAACCGTCATTGCCAGTTTGGGGGATTAGCACTGAACAAAAGCATCGCTTTTGTGTCCTTTGTTCCCCCTCCTGCCCCACGTCTGTCTCGTCTGGTTAGGCTGCAAATTTTTTGGAGCTGGTGCTTCCCTGAGGAGCACACAGCTCCTTCCACCACGCTGCTCCGTGTGATTTGCTGCCTCCCAGTGTGCTGCAACACAAGGAATAAAGAATGGAGACTCTTAGTTTTATGATTCACCCCCCAATTATTCACCTGTGAGAGCACTCAGGGAACTGACACTCAGGTGTGTCGGAGCAGCTGAGCAAAGACTCAGCACAGCCCCTGCCAGGGCAAACAGGGAAATATTCCAGGTGCTGTGGGGACCCCTTTGTTTACATTCTGGGTTTAGAATCACAGGGTGATTTGGGTTGGAAGGGACCTTAAAGCGCAACCAGTGCCACCCCCTGCCATGGGCAGGGACACCTTCCACCAGCCCAGGGTGCTCCAAGCCTCATCCAGCCTGGCCTTGGACATTCCAGGGATGGGGCAGCCACAGCTTCTCTGCCCAACCTGTGCCAGGGCCTGCCCACCCTCAACAACCAACAATTCCTTCCCAATATCCCACATAACCCTGCCCAGAGTCAGTGGGAAGCCATTCCCCCTCGTCGTGTCTCTCCAGGCCCTTGTTCACTGTCTCTCTCCAGTTCTCTTGGAGCCCCTTCAGGCACTGGAAGGATCTCTCAGGTCTCCCCAGAGCCTTCCCTTCTCCAGGCTGAAACCTCTTCTTAAACCTTATCTGGGAGGAACAAGAAGCTTCTGCACATCAACACCCAGCAGAGCTGGGAGGGTTTGGGGGGTCCTGCTTGCCCCTTGAGAGGCTGAAGGGCTGTGGAGGACCCCTTGATGTGCTTTGGCCATGGGATGCTCTCTCAGAGCCAGATTGTCCCTCCTGGGAGAGCCAGGGTGGGAGAGTCCCTTTGTCCTGGGGGGATGTTCCCAGTGGGGGGCAGATGGATCCCACCAGCCTGGTCAGACAGACCGGAGAGGCAGGTCGTGCCTCCTGAGCAGCCACCCCGCCCCTGGGCACCGAGGTGACACCAGCTCCCTGTCCCCACACTGGTGGGACATCAGTGGCCAAGTGAGGTGGTCCAGCAGGTGCTGGCCATGCTGGTGATTCGCAGTTCTGCTTTGAAACCCCCACCGAGCGTAGTCCAGGCTTTATAAAATAAAAGCTAATAAGAATCATAACAATTTGGCTTCCTCTCTGTAGCCTGCAGCAAGCCAGACACAACCTGGGAATTGAAGAATAAAGGCCATCAGCTTCCAAAGGCTCCCCTCCCACTGCCTTCCTCCTCTTGCTCCAAATTGTTTTGAAAACATTGCTTTTCCCTTGCCTATTTCATTTCTGCAATGAAGTCATCAAACAAGATGACAGGGACTTTCCGAGACTGAAATCAATCAGCAAGTTTCTCTTTTGCTTTTTCTACTCAGGCAGGAAATAGGGGAATAAATTTTCCCAGAGTCCAAGGGAAGGGAAAGGGGCAATGGGTGGGTTGGTTCCAGCATGGGGAGGTGCAGGTGAACAGATGGAGCTTCTGGAGCACGTCCAGCCCATCAAAAATAAATAAACCCCTACCATGTGTTTGTTCTGCTGCGAGAAGTTTCAGCAAGTCACAATGGTTTTCTCTTGCCTCTCCGGAAAAGAGACATTCCCAGTGTATCCTGTCCCCCTGCCACTGTGATTTGGCTTGGAAAGGAGTTGTGGTTTCTCCGGAGGACTCCTCTCTCCCACCCCAGGTGAAGAGTCCACTTTCAGTACTTAAAATCATGTTCAAATCATGCCAGGCTCAAACTCAAACTCTCCTCAAGTCATAGAATCATGGAATATCCTGAGCTGGAAGGGACACAAGAGGACTGTGTCCAACCCTCAGCCCTGCACAGATTCCCCAACAATCCCACCCTGTGCCCCAGAGCATCATCCAAACCCTCCTGCAGCTCTGGCAGCCTTGGGGCTGTGCCCACTGCCCTGGGGAGCCTGGTCAGTGCCCACCACCCTCTGGGGGAAGAGCCTTTTGCTGAGATCCCCCCTGCCCCTGCCCTGACACAGCTCCAGCCCTTCCCTGGTGCTGTCCCTGGTCCCCACAGAGCACAGAGATCAGAGCTGTCCCTCTGCTTCCCCCCCTGAGGAAGCTGCAGACAGGGATAAGTTCTTCCCTCAGTCTCCTCCTGCATTTTCTGGGCGTGACTGAAGGTGATGGAAAGACCTCATCCACTGGGACCACCCCACTGCAACTTCTTTTAGAGGGGTTAGGCAGAATAAAATGAATCAGAGGCGTTGTCAGCTGAAGCCAGGGCTGCTTTAGGAATAGATCAGCACTTCAGATTTACCAGGATGCAGTGGAATGATGGCTGGCTCTCTGCATTTCCAGCACACAGGGCGAGGAAAAGTATTTGCCATTTTTAAATGATGATTTTAACACCGGTGCCCTCACTGTTCCCCTCGGCTGTCCAGTGGGAACTTGGGAATCATGGACCCTCCAAGTGCAGCCCGTCCCTCCAAAGGCACTTGGGATGTGGGCACAGTCATTTGCTTGTACATTATGCAAGGAAAGTGCTGACCCAGTAGCACAAAAAAAATATCACTGTCAGGAGCCAACAGGTTTTACCGGAAAACCATTTGGGTTCAGCAAAAAGATTTAGAGTTTGGAACGAGAAGTTGACAGTTTGCCCAAAAATGACTCTTTCCTTTTACAGCCTTCACTCTGTTGAAACGTGTGTCCTCTCCTTCCAAAGAAAGCAAGGAAATGAGAGGCAGGACTGACGACACTGCCCAAGCTCCATCAGTGCATTCCTCAGGGGCAACTCACTTTGGGGAAGAATTATCTCAGCTTCTCTTTCCCCTAATGAGCATCAATCAGGTTGGGAATGAAACTGGCTTTTCTTGTGAGTCTTGAAACCTTTTCAAAAGGAGAGTGTTTCTTAGGGAACCTTCTACAAGGCTTTATGTCTTGCCTGTAAATGTGCTCAGTCGTGGCCAAAACATTATCTCAAGCAGAACCGAATGTTGGCTCCACTTATTGTTACTTATGACAGATTCCCACCTAGTCAGAGACCTGGATTTGCTCTTATTTGGGTAGATGATCCAAAGGGGGCAGTTGTGGAATGCCTGCCTGGTCCCATGAGCCCTTCCTGAGCCACGCAGAAGTGTTTGAGGATGGGGCATGATGAGTGCCAGGGGGTTTGCTCAGGGGTGGAACCCTCTGGAAGGTGCTGTGGAGAAACCACGAAGTGGCAGCGCTTATAGGGGGGGAGGGCATTGTGAAGATGGAGCCTTGGAGGACTCAAAGGCACCAGGAGCACAATGCCAGGGCTGGCAGTGGTAGGGCTGGCAAGCCAGAACCTTTAGCTTTGCCCTTAGGGACAGCCTGGGGTGTTCACCGCCCCCCGCAGCTGGGGGCAGCAGCAGGGTGGGGACACTGTGCTCAGCCCCTGGGGACACTGTGCTCAGCCCCCGGG
>VXAU01003156.1:3925212-3952591 GCA_013399695.1 Formicarius rufipectus
GTGAGCTTTTATATATATATATATATATTATTTTTTTTTAAATTATTATTTTTATTTTACTTTATCTGGGGACACTGTGCTCAGCCCCTGGGGACAGCCCCACTCCAGCACTCAGCACTAGGACGTGCTGAGACCTTTTGTGTGCAGCAGCACCAGCCCCGAGCACGAGGTTGGTGTTAATATGGAAATATGGAGAAGAGCTTATGCTGTGACAATGATTTACTGCTTTGGTAACTGCACCTGATAACACAAATTTATCTTGGTCTCTCCACTTCAATTAGGTTTTTTCTAATGTGTGTTTTGAAATACAGATTCTCGCAGCCACATGAATTTATAGGAACAACTGTGTGGCTCAGAGAATTCAAATCAATATGGGAACATCTCTTTGCCTTATGCTCTGGTGTCTCCTTATGTGTGTCACACAGTGCCACATAATGCATATTTTCACACACAGGGAAAAAGAGGAGCCAGGCCCAGGCAGCACGACTGGCATTTGGTGGGCATCATTCATAAAGAACCTGCTGGAGTTCAGCTGTAGCAGCTGGATGTCTCTGTGTTTGCAGTCTGGGTGGGGGATGTTTGCTCGTGGCCTCCTCCCTTTGATCCAGCTTGGAAGAGACTCAGCAAGGGCTCCTGCACCCATGGAAATGCATGTTCTGCAATCGTTTCTCTGCCTCTGTCTCCATGGTTGCTCCTGGGACCAAGCACTGCGTTGTTCCCTTACGGAGGAGGAGGCGGCAGGAATGGGAGCACCAGCACTGAGCCTTCCCAAAATGAGGGACAAAGCCCTGGTGGGCCCTTCGTGCCTTTCTCCTGGTCTAAGAGAGAGCCAGGCTGGTCCTGAGCAGGGGGATAAACAGCAGTTAATGTCTAATGAATATGTGGGGTGAGGCAGCACAGGAGGCAGCTGCAGCAGCCACAAATCCCTTCCTGCCATGCAGCAGGAACTGAGGGCCCTTCTCAGCTTACCTGAAAACCCCAGCTCGTGGGGCTGGTTGGGATGCTGGACACGAGAAGGTACATCTGACCCTTGAGTGGGAGCAAATGCCAGCGCTGCATTTGGGCCATAAATAAACGAAGTGCTGGAATTTTGCTAGGACGAGTCATTAGTCCACCTGCTCACACTTACCAGCTGATGGCTGCTATTACTCTTAGTCACTCTCCAAATTTCCACCCAGAGAAATGGGGCCATTATTTGGTTGAAGCTGCTGTTGCTCTCACAGCGCTGCTGCTGCTGCTGCTTTTCCCTGGCTGGGGAGCTGAGCAGCCTTCCCAGTGTTCTGGGAACTGCAGGTGTGTGGGAGCAGATGTCAGGAACTGGCAGGGCCGGTTGTCTGGAACAAGATGCCCCACCACAGCTTCTGCTGAGGGTTGGACAGATGTCTTCTAACAGATGCAATGCGGGTCTTTTCTTCTCCAAACCCAAATGCAGCTTCATCAGTCATGTGAGGAGCCCATATATTTTCTCTGTAGCCGTGTCCAAACACTCTTAAGTAGGGATATTGCTGGTATTCTGGTAATCTCAGGGGTTTTCCCTCTGGGAGCTGTGCTGTCTCCTGGATGTGGACACGGGAAATCCTGCCAAGGTGCTCAAGGACTCAGCAGCAGAGACTGGGGGAACTCCTGGGAAGTTTCCATCAGTTATGTGGTACAGGCCATGCTAAGATGAGGAGTATCTTTAGGGGTTTGGAGCCTTCCAGGAATGATAGCACAGAAAATGTGGACTGGAGTCTCTCAATCTTTCCTGTACGTGTCCCCTCTGGGTCTGGAGCTGTTTTCTCTCCATGAAGAGAACGTGAAGAACACCATTCCAGGAGCACATCCCAGCTCTGAGACCAAACTGTGCACAGTGCTTGAAAGTCCTGCCTTGTTTTAGCAGGTCACTGGAGCTGGCCCTGGAGTGAGGGGTGGGGAGGTGGACACCAGGGTGGGATCTCCTGCAGTCACTGAGCTTCTCATCATCAGGTCTTCTGAAGTGTTCAAAAAAAGAGGCGAGGTGGCACTTGAGGATGTGGTTTAGTGGGCTTGGGGGTGTTGAGTAAAAGGTTGGACTTCATCACAGAATGGTTTGGGTTGGAAGGGACCTTACAGATCATCCAGTGCCACCCCCTACCATGGGGAGGGACACCTTCCACCAGCCCAGGTGGCTCCAAGCCTCATCCAAACTGGCCTTGGACACTTCCAGGGATGGGGCAGCCACAGCTTCTCTGGGATACCTGTGCCAGGGCCTGCCCGCCCTCACAGCCAGGGATTTCTTCCTGATATCCAATCTAAACCTCCTCTCTGCCAGTCTGAGGCTGTTCCCTCTTGTCCTGTCACTCCAGGCCCTTGGAAATAATCTCTCCTCATTTTTCCTGCAGACTCCCTCCATGCACTGGATGGCCACAATTAAGTCACTCCAGAGCCTTTTCCAGGCTGATGATCTTGGAACTCTTTTCCAGCCTCAACAATTCCATGATTCTGATTCTCCCAGTGTGCTGCATTCCAAGGGCTGCCAGAGCAATCGGCACTTAGAGAGAACTTGATTTGTGAAAGGGCCTTGGGTTTTCTTTGGTTTGAAGGTTTCTCAGCAAGCAGGGCTGAGGCAGGATGAGCCCTTTCTGAAAGGGCTGATGTCTCCCTGGAATGTCAGGTATTCTCACAGATACTGGAGATTAAAAAGGCAATGCTCCCCAGGCAATGTGATATTCAAAAGGAACATTAGTAAGGAACATGGGGTAGTCATTTCCATGTCTGTAAAACTGAGAGTAAATGAGTTGTAACCCTGGAGGAGAGGGAAATTGGAGAGCTACAAAAAGCTGTTCCAGCTGTTTTCCCCTCACCTCGGGGAAAATGGGGTCATTATTGAAAAATACTCTGTTTCTGCTTAAAATCTGTGCCTTTCCTTTATCTGGACACTTAGCTGTCATATCTGCAGGCAGCACCTGTGTTAGTGGAAGTGATCCCTATGTGGAAAAAGATGTGTGAAGTGTACGGGAATATTTGGATGGATAGAGTTCTGTAGAATGAAGACATTCTCATCATCACCCCCACGATTCCCACTGCTGGTGGACCCACCAGCCATGGAGGAGTCTGGGTGTGAAAACAACCCCTGCAGCCCAGGGGGTGGAGTAGTCACAGGTTTCTGTAGCTGAATTATACTGGAAGGGGGGGCTCTCCAGGATGGTTTCTCTTAGAAGCTGCCAGAAGCTTCCCCTGTCCTGTGGAGCCAAGGACAGCCAGGGCCAGGAGGGACCTCCTGCTGGTGGCCAATACTGAGCCAACTAAGAATCACAGTCACAGCTCTGTGATGTGTCTGCCCGAATTCTGTCCTCCAGGAATGGGAACAAGGCTCCCATTTATCCTCCAGGGCAGTGAAGGTAGAATAGAATTACTGGTTAATTGGTCAGGTTAAATTCTTCTCCATTAAGGTTTTAGGAGAACCACTCCGAGGATCAACCCCATGTGAACAGGCTGGGCATCAAAGTCTCCCTTAACTTCATAAATGACTCCAAACCCCTTTCAATCCCTCAGTCCTGCTTTTCCATTGGATGCCAGCGCCCTCTGACTCTGCCCCTGCTCCCATGGATCTCTCTGATGGATCCACTGTCCCTCTGTACGGAGCCATTTGAGAGGTGGCTGTGAGCAATGGGAAGCTCCTGCAGCGGGAACGTTGTGCCCAGAGATGTTTTGTGGCATCAGGAGGCTCATGGGGGGAGACCTTCTGGTTCTGAAAGTCCCTGACAGGAGGGGGGAGCTGGGGGGGGGTCGGGATCTGCTCCAGGAACAGGGACAGGAGGAGAGGGAACGGGCTGGGACAGGGCAGGGACAGGGGGGACAGCAGGAGGAATTCCTGCCTGGAAAGGGCGGTCATGCCTTGGAAAGTGCTGCCCAGGGAGGTTTGGAGTGCCCAGCCCTGGAGGTGCCCAAGGCAGGACTGGCCATGGCACTGAGTGCTCTGGGCTGAGGATGAGGTGGGCATTGGGCATGGGGTGGATTTGATGACCTTGGAGGTCTTTTCCAATCTTAACCACTCTATTACTCTGTGATGAGCAGAGAATCTCCATTTACTGCCTTGCATGCCTCGTTGTTACCCTTCCCTGGGTAAAACCCTTGCTTTTCTTCTCCCTTTTGACAGCACTTTGTCTCTTCCCACCAGACAGATGTAGCTGGAGTAACTGTTTTCACCGAAACAGTACTTTTTCTGTTAAACAAACAAGTGGAAAGCCAAAACTTCCTGCCACATTACATGTTTGTGTTTTGAAAACCAAGTTATTTATTTAGACAAACTGGAAAACATAACCACAAACAACCCCTAAACTGTCTTGCTCAGTTTCAGCGAGGTAAGAGAAACCATATGAAGGAGAATTTGTTTACCCAGATATTTTCCTTTCCTCTCCAGAAAAATTCTTCCCATTTCCCACCCCCTTGGATTTGTTTCCCTGGGCCACCCAGCACTCCCAGCTGCTCCAGGAGCTGGGGAGACCCACAAGGAAAGGCAGCAGAAGAATTTAATGACTTGCAGGGATGAAGGAATGGAAATCTCTCTACAACTCCCTGAAGGGAGGTTAGAGCCAGGTGGGGTTGGTCTCTTCTCCCAGGCAGCAGCAATAGGACAAGGGGGCAGGGCTGGAGCTCTGCCAGGGGAAATTTAGGTTGGATATCAGAAAGAAACTCCTTCCAGAGAGAGTGACCAGGCATTGGAATGGCCTGCCCAGGGAGGGGGTGGATTCACCTCTCTGGAGGTTTCTAAACTGAGATTGGCCGTGGCACTGAGTGCCATGATCTGGGAAATGGGCTGGCGTTGGATCAAGGGTTGGATTCGATGATCTCAGAGGTCTTTTCCATCCCAACTGATTCAATGATTCTGTGATTCTGTGATCTGTGGGAACGCCGTCCCCTGGAGTGGGTGCTCCAGCTCTGCACACCTGGATGAGGAACCACTGGAAATCTCAGCCAATGAAATCCATGTTTGACCTTGCAAAGGGAAGGCTGAGGAAGGACAGCGTTATCGGGACAGGCTCCTTCCCTGCGGCCGCTGCTCCGCTCCGGGAGCTTTATCTGCTGACGGCTGCGGAAAGGGAGGGGAGGGAAGGGCGTTCTGCCTCACCCGGGGGACAACGACCCGCGCAGAGGCGGCTCGGGGGGATCCTAAAGAGCTCGGGGGGTGAAAAGGCTCCGTTTCCAAAGGGCAGCCCCCCCCTCCCTTTCCCTGGCTTTGGGGGGCAGCCTGGAGAGGGATGGGGGTGCCCGCCGCGGTGTCGCCATGGCAACGAGAGGAGGGAAGGGATGGAGCTGCCATGGGGGGCTCCTTCTCCTCCCGAAAGGCACCTCCCAGGCAATTATCAGTGACAGCACTCCGTGCCCGGGGAGCGGCTTCGCTTCCTGAGCTGCACCTCGGGGCAGGGAAACGTGGGAGCGGGAGGTGGGGAATGATGGAGGTCGGAAAGCTGGGCAGGCAGGGAATGCTGGACAGGCAGGGAAGGATTGGCAGGCAGGGAAAGCTGGGCAGGCAGGGAAAGATGGGAGGGCAGGGAAAGATGGGCAGACAAAGATGGGCAGACAGGGATAGATAGGCAGGCAGGGATAGATAGGCAGGCAGGGAAAGATGGGCAGGCAGGGAATGATGGGCATGCAGGGAATGATGGGCACGCAGGGAATGAAGAGCAGGCAGGGAATGCTGCCTGCACTCAGGGCCCACACTGCCCTGAGAGGTTTTGCTTCACCCTGGACACTACTGAAGTAGTTTTGGACTATTTCAGACCTTATTCAAGGTGCTGCTGAGGGTGCCCCAGTGCAGCATCCCACGGGTGAGGGCAGCCCAGGGTACAGCTCAGCTGCTCCTGAGCATCCCTCTGGGATGTCGTGGAGAGGGGACAGGAACAGGATTTGGGGGATGCAAAATGGCTTGTGGCTTTGGCATTGCCTCTGCACTGGACTGCCAGGGCTTGCAGCAGCTTTCACATCAGACAAGAGATGGAACAGCACCCTGGGGAAAACCCCTGCCCAGAGGAGTCCTGGAGAGGCTCCAGCTGGTGTGTTTATCTTGGCCCCAGGGCTCATGAGGGAAGGAGCACAAGTCAGGCCCTCACATCCCTTCTCCAGGGCCAGGAGCTTCCTTCACCCACCTCCCCCTTCCTCCCACCTTCAACCAGATGGAGAAGGGAGAGGAGCCTCAGTAGATGAGGCAGAGAGAAGTGGCTGCATCTTCCCATGGCCCAGGCAGGGGTTCAGGGCAGGCTGGAGTCTGCCTTTCCCATTATCCCTCCAGCATTCCTCAATCTGCCTTCCTCTCACCTTCCTCACCCAGGCTTCGGGAAAGCTGCATATCGAAATCAAGAGTCTCTGTTGAATCTACATTTTCAGGCCAAAGCCAGAAAGCTGAAAACTCCCCTGTCTCTGAGCCCTGAGTTATGCACAACACCCACCATCCCCCCAAGCAGCCCTGGAGAACCTCTCACTGCTCTGGGAAGGGTCTCAGTGGTGGTTTCCAAAGCTCTCCTCCACCAGCATGAAGCCTCCTCCTGCCATATCCAGGGCTTTCAGGGCCAAAAAAGGATCCATCCCAAATGGATCTTAAGGTTTTTACTGCCAGTGCAGAGGCCAGGAGGGATTTTCCTTTGGCTTGGGCTTAATCACATGGTTAATTTGAAGTCTGTGCTGTGCTCACACTGCTGGGGCTTGTGCTGAAAGTCACCTCCATGTGCTGAAAGTCACCTCCTTGTGCTGAGGTCAAGTGGGGATTGGTGTGGCTGCAGCTTTGGGATGTCCCTGAGCTCTTGGATGTCCCTGTGTTTGCCCACAACAGTCACTTGTGCAGACATGGACAGGAGCACCCCAGGGCACACAAGCCCAACTGTTTTCCTTCACACAAATGTTCTCCTGTAGTTATCACAGAATCCCACAGTGGTTTGGGTTGGAAGGCACCTCAAAGCTTCTCTCATTCCATTCCATTCCATGCCATGGGCAGGGACACCTTCCACCAGCCCAGGTTGCTCCAAGCCCTGTCCAACCTTCCAACCTGGCCTTGGACACTTCCAAGGATAGGGCTGCCACAGCCAGGGCCTCACCACCCTCAGAGAGAAGAGTTTCTTCCCAATATCCACCTAAATCCCTCTTTGAGGGAACTGAAGCCATTCCCCCTGTCCCACCACTAAACTGTTCCTCTCCACATTTCCCGTTTGACCACAATCCCCACGCTGCTGTTCCTCTTTACCCAATCCCTGCCCCTAGGTCCTGCTGGCCCATCAGCCCTGTAGACCATTTGTCTCCCTCCATCACCAGCATTTTCCTTCCTAAATATCCTTTCAGTGGGAATCATTTCTGCCAGTTAATGTGGCAGAGCATCCAGGCTGCAAAGAGCTGCTGGGGGGGCACAGCATCTCTCCGTGCTCTCCATGCTCTCCATGCTCTCCATGCTCTCCATCCAAAGCCTTTAAAGGCTCTCATTACAGGGGCATTCCTGTGTTTTCTTTGCCCAGAAAGATCAGTAAGTTGGAGCTCCAGGGTTTCCTTGCCTCGTTGGTAGCAGACATTCAAGAAGCTCTGGGAGGGAAAACCACCTACTGAGAGTTGAAATACTCGGCACTTTTGGAGCTTGGTTTGTCAAACAGCCACAGAGCTCAGAGGAAGGAGTAAAAAGATCTTCTTTGTTTCCTTCCATCTCTTTCTGTCGTTAAATTAATCCCCTTCTTTCACCTTTCCCACGAGCAGCAAGCATTTCCCTGGGATTTTACCTCCATTCCCTGGGCTATTCCATGCTGCTTCCCGAGCTTCAACAAGTCTGTGCCCCAGGGTTGGCAGGAGAAACCAGAACCATAAAAACATGGAAGTGTCTGTGCCCCAGGGTTGGCAGGAGAAACCAGAACCATAAAAACATGGAAGTGTCTGTGCCCCAGGGTTGGCAGGAGAAACCAGAACTGAGAAAACAGGAAGCTGAGAGAGGCTGGAAAGGCTGTTGTCGCACCCCCCTCCAGGGCTGGGTTGGTTCCAACTGCAATCCCACCAAAGTGGTCCAGAAATAATGCCACAAACCTCTGGGGAATAGTCCCAGCAGACAGCAAGGTTGTGCTGGGTGGAGGAAACCTGTGGAAAACCAAGGCATGGGGTGGGGGAGAAGCTGAGGTGTCTTCTGGGCTTTTCAAACTTTGTGGGTGATTGTTCCTTGTTTTTTCACAACCCCCCTCCTTCTGTGGCATATCTGAGGTTCCCTCCCTTGCATTTGGCTCCAGGACTTGCCCTCAACACTAGAACAAAGTAAAACTAAACCTCAACCTCACAGTCTTAGACATGGACCTGAAGGACATTTTTTGCAAGTCTTTTTGGCTGGAGTTGAATCAGTTGTTTTGCTGTGAGATTTGATTGCCCTTTGGATGTCTGTCCATCCATCCATCCATCCATCCATCCATCCATCCATCCATCCATCCATCCATCCATCCATCCATCCATCCATCCATCCATCCATCCATCCATCCATCCCTCTCCTGTTCAGTATTGCCACTCAGGCAGGATCCTTGGGCTGCGTGGGAGTTATGCCTTGTGACTTTAGGGAGGAAAAACCCTTTTCTGGGGCAGAAGACCCTGCCCTGGTCACTGGAGGGCTTAGACAGGCAGGTACCCATCTCTGAGGTGTATCCAGGTACCCATCTCTGAGGTGTATCCAGGTGCCCATCTCTGAGGTGCATCCATGTGGAAGGGGTTGTGAGGGGGATCATACTGACCCTCAGAGCTGGGCTTATGAACTGGTGTGACTCCTGTGACAGTGGTTCTTTGGAAGGCTTATGTCAAGTGTTTGGAGAGGACAGAAAGAAGGGAACTGGTTGGGAAGAGGAAAGGGAAATGAAGATTTGGGGTTCAGTCTGGAAACAGGAGGTTTATTTATTGTCTCCTTGACAAGGCAGGGCTGGCACAGCCCAGAGAGAGATCCTCAGCTCATTTTGAACTTTGCAGGGTGTGACGAGAGGGTTGGCTCCATTCCTGTGGCCAAAGTGCCCTCCCAGCCCCACATGCCTTCTGCAGGCCCAGCCAGCCCCAGTGGGACCAGCAGCTCCCAGTGCTGAGCTTCCAGCAGCCACATCCTCACCTCTTTGATCCCGATGCAAATCTGAACTCCTTTGGAAGGCAGGAGCTCCCCGCTGATCCTGCTGGTGTTGAGCTTCAGAAAGTCACACATTCAGCATCACCCTCTTGATGCAAATTGGAGCTTTTGGGAGGTAGGGATCTCCTCCTGATCCTTGCAGCTGCTTTGAGGCACCTGGGTGGCAGATACACCTTTTCCCCTCGTCACTGCCCCGACACCCTTTCCTGAACAGTAGCACCAGAGGAAAGATCAGGAAGTCATCTCCAGTGGCAGTTCTCACCCGGTGTCCACACAAACCTCCAGGCCCCCCTTTCCCAGAGGGAAAGGAAAAGGAGAAAAGGCAAAAACCAGCTGAAAGATAATGGCAAAGCAAACTCAGAGTAGCTAAATACTTAAATTTATTACTAACAAGATAAGAACTAAAACTAAAAAGTAAGAAATAAATCAGCCTCAAGAACACCCCTCTCCTCCCACTCCTCCCTCCCTCCAGCAGTTCCAGGGAGCAGGGAATGGGGGTTTGCAGGTGGGTGTTGTTGCTGCCATTGCTCTTGTCCTGGGGGTCACCCCATGGGGGGCAGTCGGGTCTCTGCCCCCCGATGGGCTCCGTGGGCTGCAGGGGGACAACCTGCTCCCCCACGGTCCTGCCCACGGGCTGCAGGGGGGCCACAGCTCTGAGTCCTTCCCCTGCTCCCCTGGGGTCCCTCCCACGGGGGACAGTCCTTGATAGACTCTCCAACGTGAGTCCAACCCCTGGACAACACTTCTATGGGGGAAAAGAACTGCTGCCAGCGTGGGTCTCCTTCTCCACGAGTCATGGCCACGAGTCTCTTCCAGGATCTCGCTCCATCCTGGGCCTCCCACAGGGCAACAGCTCCTTCTGCATCCACCTGCTCCTCCAGGGGCTGCAGGGGGGAATAACTTTTAGTCCTTCCCCCCCTCTGCTCCTTCTCCTCCTCCTGCTCCCACCTTGGTCTCTGTGTTGTTCTCCCATGGCTGGAATTTTTAACTGCCCCCCATTCCTAAATTTTTAACTATGTGATGCCAGAGCTGTGACTGTGATTCTTAATTGGCTCAACTCTGTCCACCAGCAGGAGGTCCCTCCTGGCCCTGGCTGTCCTTGGCTCCACAGGACAGGGGAAGCTTCTGGCAACTTCTAACAGAAACCATCCTGGAATCTCTCCCTTCCACTGAAATTCAGCTGCAGAAGCCCTATGACATCTCCAATTTGTGGGAAGGTAACTACCATTCCATCCATCACCCCTGACAGCTGGAATGCCCCCCAGGAGTTCCCTGCCATTCATCACCTCCTAAAGGGGTTGTTCCACCTCACGGTGCTTCTCTGGGGCTCAGGGTCAGGCTGGGAACTGCCCCAGTGCCACGCGCTCCTCGCCTGGGGAGAACATGACGCCGGAGTGGAGCCAGCGCTCATATACCTGCCTTGTTTCCAGCTGCTGAGAAGGACCACATGTTTTTCAGTCAGTTCTTTCGCTGTGCTTTTCCTTTCCCCTTCATCTTCTTTTTATTTTTTATCCCCTTTCCCCCTCTTCTTTGACACCTCTGAGGAGGGATGAGGAGGAACTCACTTCTCGCCGGCTGCACAGGGCTCCGACCGGTGCCACTTGTGCTGAGCCCCACCAGCACCATCAGAGCTTTGGGATTAGGGAATAGGAAAAGGAGAGGGGAAGATTATGGGTATTTTTCTTAGGAAAGGGCTGTGGATTATCTGGGCCAATAAACACAGCTGTGACGTGCCTGTGTCTCCTTACAATGGATTTGTTGGGAGCGTTGGAGTCTCCGGATGCAGCTTGGGAGGACCCACTGCAGGCAATGGGAGGTTCAACCCTCCCTTCCTTGGGCTCCAGAACAGCCCTTTGCTGACTTGCTGTCCCCTCTCATTTCATTATTGATCTTGGAAAGCTGCTTTGTGAATTTGCCTTTACTGAAAGGTGCCCTTTCCCTCCTGCCTCGTTCCCTCCTTACACCAGCTTCCTCCCAGGAGCGTGCCTGGTGTTCCCACAGCCCCATCCATGTGTTGGCCTTCCCACCCAGGCTTCTGCCTTGCCTTCCTCCCCAGAGCTGCCCAGAGCAATGACTCCCAAAGCCTGAGGGTCCTCAAGGTCCTGTTGACCCCACTAGAACTTACCTTTCACACCTTGAGTTATAAACAAGTAATTTGCATTAGTATTGTGAGGGACTTTAAAGCTCATCTCATTCCCCTCTCCTGCCATGGGCAGGGACACCTTCCACCAGCCCAGGGTGCTCCAGCCTGGCCTTGGACACTTCCATGGATGGGGCAGCCACAGCTTCTCTGGGCACCCTGTGCCAGGGCCTGCCCACCCTCCCTGTAAAAATGTTTGCTTCATATCTTCCCAGAGCTGTGAATGGACACATGGAAAGAGGATGAAGCTGCAGACATGGGGTCAGGTTCCCACAGTCCATCTCCAGCAGTATGGACAGAGGGAGGGCGTGCTCTGCTCAACCTCTTCTTAGCTCCTACAGACAGTGAACGTTGCCTATGGACCCATAGGATGCTCAGGTGCAGTTGTCTCCACACACCAAGCAGTGCCTTCACACCCACAAGGTGTCTTGGGGTTGGGAGGACTCCACATCACCTGGCTGGAGGTCAAGTCTTGCTCTGGTTTCCCACAGGAGATCCCTAAAGCAGAGCTTAACATTGCTGGGCATCTGACTTGGATTTCTAGTGGGGTTTGGACACCTGGCTCTGTGAATTCCCAAAATTCCTCTGAAACTCCAGACTGCAGGGGCCCGAACCCCTCTGGAAATGCCAGCTGTGCTCAGCAGGAGGGAACAAGGTGCCTGGAGAGGGGGGGGGGACATGGTCACAGAGAGGCTTTGCCCGTGGAATCAGTTAATCACAACGATTACAATTAGCACAATTAGGAGCTTCTGGTCACCCCGTGCTGGCCTTCCCTTGTCCTACACCAGCGTCTTGCAGGCTCATTACCTGCAACACCTCATTTTCAGTGCTGCTGAAACAGCTGCCTCAGGAGGATCCTGGTGCCCCAGAGAGGATCCTGCCATCTCCAGCAGAGAGCCTCCCCCTCAGCACTGCCATCCTGAGGGCTGTGGTACCCTCCCGGGAGCAGCAGGGCTGCTAATGAAGAGCTGCTCACTTTTCTCCCCCAGTTCCCCCCCATTCCACCCTCCCGAGCTCCCCATAGCTCTTTAAAACATCTTTTTCTCCTGAAAATGCTTTTAATTGCTGCACCTCCCCCAGCAGGCTCACAAAAGCAGATGGAAGGCTCAAAGGTCTTGCTTTGCTGGAAAGTTGGGCTTTTTTTTTGTTCAATGTGGAAGACCTCAATTAATAAAATATTCCTCGATTTTCCAAGGTCAGGCTCAGCAGCCGGGCCTGGTGATCAAATGAGTGCCTTTTCCTGGGGATGTCTGCTTGCTGGATTCTCATTAACATGCTCCTGGAATGTTTAGTAACAGCTAAATAGGGCAGAAAGTAGCTCTTTCACTTTTTCTCCCCTGTGGATCATCTCGCTGGGGGCAGGTGGACCTTGTGCCACTGCGTTTTCCCCTCTTTGCCCCACTAATCCTTCACTCAGTGCCAACCCATCCTTGCCAACCCATCCTTGCCAGCCTTGCAGAGCTCTGCTGCTTTGGGTGGAATTTGGGCTGGAATGATGTCTGGCAGTTCTCTGAGGAGCCCCTTGTGCTCCTGCACTGTGGATTTTCACACTTGGGCTGCTGGAATCGCTGTGGATGAGGCTGGTGGGGTGACCCTGGGTTTGCCCCCAGTTTAGATGGCAGCTGAGAGCAGCTCTTGGCTTGTAAGTTCATAAGTCACCACCAGAACATCCACTTTAATGGAGCTCAGGCCACACAGCCTTGAGGGCACTTGTGCTGAGCTGACAGGTCGATGTGCAATAGTGACACCCCCAGTGAAAGCTTCTCCTGGCATTGTGGGGCTCACTCCTCGCTCAGGGGCCCCTCACTGTTATTATTTGTCTTTCCCACAGTTCCATAAATGTTCAGGGCACTTTGGAACGAGCACAGACAATCTCCTGCCTTGGTGATGTCCCAGCCAAACCTGTGGCATGATATGGATGAATGACTGGGATGGGGGGAAGCAAGAAGGAGTTGCCATCAGGAAAGGGGCAGCCGTGGTTGCCTCATCCCTGGAATTGTCCTAGACCAGGTTGGAGCACCATGGGCTGGTGGAAGGTGTCCCTGCCCATCCTTGCACTGGACCAAGTTGCTCCAAGTCCTGTCCAACCTGGCCTTGGACACTCCCAGGGATGGGAGGTTTTCTTGCCCATCACCACTTTGGCAATTTTGCTTTGGTTTTTGAATGTATTTCCCACACTGAGGTGGCTTCAGGTTGTCAGTATCCATGACCTGCCCTGCTCCCTCCCTGCAGGAGGATGGTGGCTTTGGCATCCTGTGTGGCTTGGGTTGGAACAGACCTTACAGACCATCCCATTCCAACCCCCTGCCATGGGCAGGGACTCCTTCCACTGGACCAGGTTGTTCCAGGCCCTGTCCAACATCCTATTCTGTGCAACCATTTTTATTCCAGTCATTTTGATCCCATTGCTGAAAATGCAGCAGCAGCAGAACTTTCCAGAGTCCAACTCCAACGTGGAGAGCCTGAAACCCTCCACACCAGCAGCTTGAAGTGCCAGAGGAGCATGGTGGATTTGGTAGAATAGTCCTTTCTAGTGCTGTGATTTGGCTAATTGGTTTTAGGAGGTGATGTGGCAGAGGGACTGACCTCAGTGTGTCACAGCAGACCATTGCAGCCTGTTCCTACCCATCCCCAGGAGTCAAATTTGCTTCCTGGCCACCTGTTGCAAGGGTTTGAGCTGTTCTGGGTGAGCCTGGGGAGAGCTAAGCCCATGTTCTGCTGGTTGCCAGGGGAATTGTTTCCCCTTTGTCTGTGTCTCATGGGGGCCCCATAGCCTGTAGGGCTGCAGACATCTGCCAAGGTCCATGAGGACACTTATTACTGATGGAAAGCCCCAAACTGGAGGCACCTCTCACAAACAGCACTGCGAGAAAGAGCAATAAATGAAATACACGGCTTTTAATCCCATCTGGATCGGATTTTGTGATAGCAGCAAATTTCATCACAGACAAACGAGTTTCTGTTGATTTTTGAGTGCAGTGCACAAAAAGCCTCATGTTCCTCCAAAACAGGCAAGGTTTTCCTGGCACCCACTTTTGTTAATGTTCTCAGCAGCACTGGGAGCCCAGAGCAGGAGGCAGGGCCGGGGGCTTGGGGCAGGAGTCAGCCCAGCTTGGCAGGCTGTGGACACACAGGGACCGTGCCCTGCCCTTAGCAATGAAGGTCTCCTCGAGTGACTGGCAGCTGCTTTCGGCAAGGATATCTGTGCCACAGGGTTGAGTCGGCCCTCTGGCAGCAGGAGGGGTGGAAGGGGCTGAGGAGGGTGGGATAGATACAGGAGTCCTTTGGGCAGCCTCAGAGCACGTGTCCCATGTGCTCCTGCTCCCAGGCATTTCTTCGGAGGTGGTTGGCAAAATGAGCTTCATAGAATTCCAAAACGATGTGGGTTGGAAGGGACCTTAAAGTCCATCCATTCCCACCCCCTGCCATGGGCAGGGACACCTTCCACCAGCCCAGGTTGCTCCAGACCCCGTCCAACCTGTCTTTGGACACTTCCAGGGGTGGGGCTGCCACAGCTTCTCTGGGCAACCTGTGCCAGGGCCTGCCCACCCTCACAGCCAACAATTCCTTCCTCACATCCAATCTAAACATGCCCTTCTCCAGCTTAAGGCCATTCCCCATTGCCCTGTCACTCCAGGTCCCTGTGAAAAGTCCCTTCTCATAAGCCTCCTTTAGGTACTTCTCACCCTTGTGGATGGACATGTGGGAGGATGATGAGCTACATGGAAAGGAAGGAAGGGATGGCATGTGTCACACTGTCCCTTTGTGTCCTTTGTTGTCCTCCCCTCCCCCCCTAGCCTTTTGATCTTGCTCAAAACTTCCTTTGGGGCTGAAGGAAGAAGAGACCATCCAGCTGGATGTTGACCTTCTAGCTGGAGCTGGGCACATGGCAGCCCACTGTGAGCTCCTGGTTCCTGTCCTCAAGAGCTTTGGGCAGGGCAGGCTGCTGCCAGGTGGTGATATACCCTATGGATTTGGGATACTGGCAGAACACAGTGTTTTGGTATATTTCATTATCCAACTGGCTCTTTGTGCTCCCACCACCATCTATCTGGACATCTTCTGATAGTGCCTGGAGCAATTCAACTGTTCTGTGTGGTTTGTTTCCTCATCCAGCTCCCCAGGAGAAGGGAAGGCACCAGAGTTGGAGAGGGAGAAGGTTGTTGGTTTGTATTCCATGTATTTATTCCTAGTGTCTGCACAGGTTTGTGTTCATGTCAGAAAAATCAGGCTGAGGAAACATCCCTCACAGCTGGAACAGCCCTTCCTGGAGAGGCTCCTTCCCTGGATGCTGTTCTGCTGCACAGCAAGGCTTTCATTGAGCTGCAGAACCTGCCGTGGTGCCACAGTACCTGCCCACACTGCCCTCACGGAGGTCTCTGTGTGTCCTACACAGCCCAGGGCAGGGCCACCAAACACCTCCAGAGGAAGGTCCTAATTTGTTGTAGAGAGCAAATAAGTGCAGGGAGTGGGAAGATGTGCTGGTTTAGAGTTAAACCGGCAGGAGAGATGAATCCAACTCAGAATGGGATTGCAAGTCAGAATAACAATTTAATAAAAGATCACAAAATGCACTGAGACAGAAGGAAAATTCCTTTGTGCCACAAAAACCCCAGATGTGCAGCCCAGCCCAGCGGGGCACGAGCAGGATAGAGCTCACCAACCCCTGTGCTGAGCACCACGTGCCCCCACTCCGAGTTCAAAGTAAAAAGAAAGCAAGAAACCTGCTGGTGAAAATGATGGTTGCAGTCCAGTGGCAGTCTCAGTCTGGTCAAGGCTCTGCTCCTCCTCTGGATCTGAAGAGAGATCCCTGTCCCAAAACCCCAAGATTATATCCACCAGGCCCTGCTCGGGGTGCCCAGCAACGGGGCAGGGGCAAGAACTGATGCCCAGGAAAGGACAGCAGAGCATGGACCAGGCCCTGCTCAGGGTGCCCAGCAATGGGGCAGGGGCAATGGGCAAGAACTGATGCCCAGGAAGTTCCACCCGGACAGGTGGAAGAACTTCTTTGCTGTGTAGGTGACTGAGCACTGGAATGGGTTGCCCTGAGAGGGTGTGGAGTCTCCCTCACTGGAGATACCCCTGAACCACCTGGATGCACTCCATGTGCTCTGGGCTGACCTTGCTGGAGCAGGGATGTGGGACCAGATGACCCCACCGGTGGTCCCTTCCAACCCAAACTATCCTGTGATTCTGTGGGTTGTTGTAAAACCCAAGAGGCTGGTCATGGTGCCTCATGTTCCTGAGGGTTCCTCCTGTCTGAGGAGCTCTGATGTGCCTGCAGCACTTCTGAGCACTTCTCTCTGCCACCAAACCTTGGCTTGGCTCAGCCCCATCCAGATGCTGCCCTTGGCCAGGTCTGCCCCATGTTGACAGCAGCTGTGTGGTGAGGCAGGAAGCCTCTTACAGATCATCCCACGTGCCCAGCGTGAGCAGTTCTGGTGGTGGGCCAGGTCTGGAGCGGGGATGGTGTCCATGGGGAAGTGCAGGTTCCTGTCGCGGGTCAGGGCGTATCCCACCAGGAAGGTCTCCAAGCTGTCCTCGCATCTGCTGGCAGGAAAGGAGCAGTGGCACACTCTGCCAGGATGCCACCTGCTGCTTCCATCAGCTTTGTTTTTTAGGCTCTGTCTCCTCACACATCTGCTCCTCTGCAGGCTGGGCATTGCCAGCCAGGAGCCAGGGGTGGAGGAGAGACATCTCTGCTTGTCACACCCAGAGAGACTCCGCTGGGGAAGTTAATTGTTCCCAGATTTGTTGCTGAGCCTTTGGAGTTCAGGGAAGCAGGACGTCTCTGACATCTGGCCATCCTTCCCACATTCCCATCTTCCTACGGTGTCCCAGGAGGGGTTTGCCAGAAGCAGCCAGCTGGGATGGCTGTGCCCAAACAAGACCTCGCTGCTCCAGAGCCACCTCGGGCTTTGTGCAGACATCAAGGCCAGCAGGGCCCCTTCATGGTGCTCATCCCACAAAGCAGAGCTCTTCCCATTGACCCTTCTGAGCAACCTGGGCCAGTGAAAGGTATCCCTGCCCATGGCAGGGCATTAGAATGAGATGGGCTTTAAGGTTCCTTCCAATCCAAACCATTCCATGATTTTTATGATTTCAAGGACCAGCCTGGGAGGCTCATCAGAGTCACCTTCTGCTGTAGTGGTGCAGACACAGTGAGTGAGCAAGTTCTCATTCCAACCAGAACTCCTCTTTTCAGCCCTTTTGATCTTCCTCTGTGACATTCCTCAATCCATCACATCCTCCACACACACAGCCAGCCCTTTCCATTCATATTCAGATTCACTTCTTCCTCCACAACCTCCACTCTCCACTGCTCAGAGCTGGTCTGCCTGGAGAGGAAGAGCTCAGAAGCACCTCTGAAAAGTCAGCAGCTCCTGGGATTTATATTCATCCCATATCTGGAAGATCAGGCTGTAGAAGATTTCTCCCCAGGTCCTGTGAGGAGCTGCTTGGGAAGCTGAACCTTCAGCATCTCATGTCACTTTAAGCCTCCATTTTAGCTCCCAGTGGATCTGATTAGGCTGACAAAGAAATGAGAGCTGGCAAAGCACTTCCTATAAGCAGAGACTGGGCAAAACGAGGCCAAAGAGGGTGCACTGAACAATATTTCTTTGTAAAGGTTTCCAAAAATCCCTCCACTCATAAGCACAAGTGGCTTGTTGCAGAGTAATAGCCAGAAGCCCCAGCAGTCACCTGCTGACATTTCATTAATTTTAATTTCAGAACATCAGCAAAATTGTTGCAACACAAATAATTTCCTCCCGACCACACTGAATGAGCTCTACGTGGCACCGGGAGGTCAAAGACTCGAGGAAAAATATATGACCCACTGGGAAGTCTTTGGGTCACAAAAATACTGTCCAAAAGCAGCGTGACCAAATGGCTACAGTGATGGAACGTGACCTCCCCGGTCCAAGTGTTCCTGTGGTAATCCCTGTCCAAGCCATGGAGATGGTGTGGTCCCCGTCATTGCTGCAGATAATTAATGATCCTCAGGGGTTGTGGTGGCCCACAGCACAGAACTGTCATTTTCTGGGCATGTAGCAGCTGTGTGCAGTACCAGGGAGGCCAAGATGCTCCCAGGATTTCATCCAGCAAGGAATTTTTCATCGTGGCTCTCAGCTGTAGACATTTCTCTGCAGAAGTGTATGGCAGTTTTTACCCGGTGTCCACCCAAACCTCCAGCCCCCCCCACCCTTTTCCCAGAGGGAAAGGAAAAAGAGAAAAGACAAAAAACAGCTGAGAGGTTATGGCAAAGCAAACTCAGAGTAGTTAAATACTTAAATTTATTACTAACAAGATAAGAACTAAAACTAAAAAGTAAGAAGTAAATCAGTCTCAAGAACACCTTTCTCCTCCCACTCCTCCCTCCCTCCAGCAGTTCCAGGGAGCAGGGAATGGGGGTTTGCAGGTGGGTGTTGTTGCTGCCATTGCTCTTGTCCTGGGGGTCACCCCGTGGGCTGCAGGGGGGTCTGTGCACCCCGATGGGCTCCGTGGGCTGCAGGGCGAGGGGAATAACTTTTAGTCCTTCTCCCCCCTGCTCCATCATGGGGTCCCTCTTTCTCCTCCTCCTGCTCCCACCTTGGTCTCTGTGTTGTTATCCCATGGATGGAATTCCCAACTGCCCCACACTCCTAAATCCTTAAATATGTTATCCCAGAGCTGTGACTGTGATTCTTAATTGGCTCAACTCTGGCCACCAGCAGGAGGTCCCTCCTGGCCCTGGCTGTCCTTGGCTCCACAGGACAGGGGGAGCTTCTGGCAGCTTCTAACAGAAAGCATCCTGAAAGCCCCCCCTGCTACTAAAATTCAGCTACAGAAACCCCTGACAAAGTGGAACACGCCCAGGGGCTGTGGACTCAGGTGTGCATTCGGGCCCAGGGGAGGCAGCTGAAATGCTGTGTACATGATGTGGTTGATGCCAGGAGCTGCCTGGCTCATCCCAGCCCCCCTACCCGGGCTGGGGTTTTCCTGGGAAGGGTTATTGTCAGATCTCACTGTGTAAATTCCCAGTTTAAATATCCCCTGACTCACACTGCAAATGCTACTCTGGGAGTCTGTGTGGTGTGAGAATAAAGCACGTGCTGTGCCACATCCCCTGAGAAATCACTGCAGGAGCTGCCTGACCTTTACAGAGGTGTTCCAGGCCAGGTGGGATGGAGCTCTGAGCAACTTGCTCAAGTGAAAGGTGTCCCTGCCCATGGCAGGGAAGGAGATGAGCTTTAACGTCCATCCCAACCCAACCCATTCTGTGGTTCTGTGATTCTCTGAAGACAGACTCAGCTCACATAGCATTTCTTCTCAAAGTTAGACTTCCAGGCAAAGCTATTTTTCTGGAATCCTGCATTTGGAGATAGGCAACTCTAGAAGGTGGTCTTGCCCTTCCACAGAGGGGTCCTGAGGCCAGTCCCACTCCAGCGACTGCAGAAGATCACAGCTCTCTCTTTAACTACTGCACTAGGTGAGATTGTTGCCACAAGGGCTGTACAGCCCAGATTGCTTCCCATTCCCTCTCTTTGTCCCTTCTGGGATCCTAGGACCTGTTATTTGTCTGAGATACCTCCTAATGTCTGAGCAGGGAATTCGGCCTGTGGTAAGGATGGCAACCAAAATCCTCCCTGCTCCATGTGGGACACTGTCAGCACAGGGCTTGTGCTCTGCTATTGCTGCTGCCAAAAAGAAGTTCGATCAACCCAGTGTGTGAAAAGCCACGTAGGAAGCCCTTCACGACACTGTGGGGACCTTGAATGGCTCTTCTGGGTGAGCCAGCAGCAAGATGAAGCTGGGAAGGTCTGTGCTTCCTGGTGGACTCTGAGTCCCTGCCCTGGTCAGGCTGAGACATTTGCTGGGATGATGAGCCAGCCCTGCTCTCATCATGTACCAGAAAATGCCCCACAAACACCTGGGCGTCTGCTTTTACATCTTCATGTTCCAGACCCTAAGGAGCTCCTCCTCCCTGTCCTCCTTGTCATTCTCCTCCTCTTCTTCATCCTTGTCCTCCTCTTCTTCCTCCTTCTCCTGTTCCTCCTTCTCCTCCCCCTCCCCGCCACAGCTGAGTTACCACCATAGGACACGTCTTGCTCTCTCTGCTCTGAGTTTTGTATCTAAAACTGTGCCATCCCTGTGCTACTGCTTGGTCTGGACCAGAGTGATGAGGAGCAGAGTGATGGAATCAATCCTGGATTCCCACTTGGACTCCTGACAGAGAGCTCGGCTCTGGTAATGGGAAGTCAGAAGGATCCTTCCGTGTACCACACTTGGAAACAAGCAGGTGAGCATCTGCTGACCCTTGGGACCCTCTGTGTCCTCCACAGCCTGGAGGTGACACGAGTCAGCTCTATCCTTCTTTTTGGACACCAGCAGAGGTAGAATGTTCTCCACTCACCTCCAGCCAAGTGCATCCAACACAGAGCCCTCTCCCAAGCTGTGGCAGCTCTTGTGCTCCAGAGGAGGAGGAGGTTGCAGATGTTTCAGGGCCATTATGAGCCCTGAATCAGTCCCTTTCCATCCCCAACACAGCTTTCACAGGTGTGCACTGTGTGTGCCTCCTTCCTTGCTCCAAAAAGCCTTGTTTCTCCTCATCTCCCTGTTGCCTCTTCCCCCTTCTCATCCTTCATCCTTCTTGCTCTGCTCCCCCTGGGAATCACAGCCAGCCCAGGATGCAGCCCCACCACCCCCATGAGCACCTCCAAAGGGTCTCACATGTGGCCTGGAATCCCCCAGGAGTTCGGTGATGCTAATGCAGAGTGAGTTATTCTCAGGGATGAGAGATCCCAGGTGTCCATTCCTTCCAGAAAGCACCAGCAGTGGAATTGCAATGACCCTGGACAGTAGATATTCAATGGTTTGTGTTAATAGTCCCTGGAAAGGTCTGAAAAACAGCACTGTTGAAGTATGTGGAGCCTTCTTACAATCAGCTGTGACTTTGTGGCTTTTTCCATAGTTGGATAGGAGCAAAAGTCCAGAGCTGGCAATTTCCCATGGAACTGGAATCCCGAAGAACATCCCAGGATGTGACACGCGAGCTGTTTGGTTGCTGACCAGCCCCCAGATGGGCACAGACAACAGAGTGACTTGGATGTGGCCAATAGCCACTGGTTTGGGGAGTCCCACAGCCCTGACACCCATCTGGAAGGTCTGAGGAGATATCCAAGCCTGCAGGGCACGGCAGCAAGCAGCCTCCTGTCAGCAGCAGGACAGGTTGCTCAGGGAGGAGGAGGAGGAAAGCAGAGAGTGGAGGTGAAGAATCCCCCAGGAGCTGTTGGGAGTCACACCTTGGGCCACATCCTTGCTGGGGCAGGCCTGTGGAGCCACACCTGGCTTGACCAGCACAGGAGAGGGCACTGAGTTGCACCTCCCCCTGTGAATGAGGTGCCAGCCCCCTGTGCCAGCCTTCCCCAGGCTCTGCCATGCAAAGGTTCCTCATCCCTCTGGGCAGCACCAAATCCTCATCCCTGTGGTGCCCCTGCTCTTCCCACCCCTCTCCCCTCGTTCAGGGCTCCACAGCTGGGAATTTCCCTGGCATGTAAAAGCCTTGGAAAATAACTGCAGAGCACAGGTTTGCACCTTGTCATGGGGAGGCAAATTTTAATGAACTGCAGAGCCCAACTGTTGCCTCGCTGACACCACTGCAGGTGAACAGCTGGGAAGGGCTGTGCAGGCAGGCTCAGCAGGATGCCACAGGCACAGATGTTCTGCCCAGCTGCTCAGGAGTTGGATGCCTCTGGAGCAGCCAGAGAGGAGCAGTGCCCCAAGCCAAAAGAGATAAAAGTGCTTGTGCAGCCTTGCAGACAACCAGGAAATGTTGTCACCTGCCCTCGCTTACATCTCCTACGCCTGCAGAGGTCCTGAAGGTGAGCCCAGCCCACTGCAAGGAGTGCCCAGATCCACCAATCCACCCCCAAAAGAGCTTTCCACAGCCACTCGCCTGTCCTCAGGCTCCTTCCAGGATGTCATGGGTTTCTGTAGCTGAATTTTAGTAGCAGGGGGGGCTTCCAGGATGGTCTCTCTTAGAAGCTGCCAGAAGCTTCCCCTGTGCTGTGGAGCCAAGGACAGCCAGGGCCAGGAGGGACCTCCTGCTGGTGGACAGAGTTGAGTCAATTAAGAAACCCAGTCACAGCTCTGGGATAACATAGTGAAGAATTAGGAGTTGTTGTGCAGTTAAAAATTCCAGCCATGAGCTAACAACGCAGAGACCAAGGTGGGAGCAGGAGGAGGAGAAAGAGGGACCCCACGCTGGAGCAGGGTTAGGGGAAGGACTGAAAGTTATTCCCTCCCCTCTCCCTGAATCCCGTGGAGATCTTTCGGAGTGCACAGACCCCCCTGCAGCCCCTGGAGGAGCAGGTGGATGCAGAGGGAGCTGTTGCCCTGTGGGAGGCCCAGGATGGAGCGAGATCCTGGAAGAGACTTGTGGCCATGACTCGTGGAGAAGGAGCCCCACGCTGGAGCAGGTTTTTCCCCCAGTAGAAGTGTTGCCTGGGGGTGGACTCACGTTGGAGAAATCTATCAAGGACTGTCTCCCATGGGAGGGACCCCATGGGAGCAGGGGAAGGACTCAGAGCTGTGGCCCCCCTGCAGCCCGTGGGCAGGACCGTGGGGGAGCAGGTTGTCCCCCTGCAGCCCACGGAGCCCATCGGGGGGCAGAGACCCGACTGCCCCCCATGGAGTGACCCCCAGGACAAGAGCAATGGCAGCAACAACACCCACCTGCAAACCCCCATTCCCTGCTCCCTGGAACTGCTGGAAAGAGGGAGGAGTGGGAGGAGAAAGGTGTCCTTGAGACTGATTTATTTCTTACTTTTTAGTTTTATTACCTTTAGTTTTAGTTCTTATCTTGTTAGTAATAAATTTCAGTATTTAGCTACTCTGAATTTGTTTTGCCATTATCTTTCAATTAGTTTTTTTTTCCTTTTGTCTTTCTTCTTTCCCTCTGGGATAAGGGGGGACCTGGAGGTTTGGGTGGACACCGGGTGAAAACCGCCACACAGGAGGTGCTTTATTTGGGTGCCATCTCCTGGTTTGTGCCACCAGCTTCAGGCAGCGGCTGTCAGAGCAGGAGTCGGAGCAGGGATTGTGTCGTGCAGCCTCTTGCCTTTCAGCAGGGGTTGTAGGGACAAGCCAGGACACCCAAACCCCTAGGTGTCCACAGGAGAAAGAGAAGGGAGATCACTTTTAGCACTGAAGCTTTCCCGTGTGCCTTAGACCAAGTGGATCACGTCACAGACCGTGGCCTTTCCCAAAGAACAGACTGATCCATTTGGGCCTGCTGGGAAGCATCTTCAGGACCTCGGAGTTGGTGGAACCAGAGATAACGCGGGGTCCCCACTCAGCTGTGGCTGTGGCAGCAGAGGGGCTGTCCCCAAGCTCAAGACGGCTCAGCAGGGGCTTGCCTTGGTGCCCCAGGAATGCTCCTCTGGAAAGGAGGGCACATTCATGGCATTCCACCCCCGTGCCGTGGGCTGCACAGCCTCTTATTCCCACTATAGGATCCACCCACTGCCTTTAATGATTCACATCACTCCCTTGTGTCACTTAACCCCATCTTCCAGCATGTGCTCAGAGCTTTCCCAATCTGCTATTTCATCATATTCCCAAGACCTCCTTTCCATCAGTGCTCCAACTGGGAAGGGAACTACTTGAGAAGCATGAACCAGTGGACATGGTGGGACTACTGGGGTGTCCTGTGCATGGCCAGGAGTTGCACTGGATGAACCTTGTGGGTCCCTTCCAGCTCTGGAGATTCTGTGTTTCTGTGAACTGGGGAGAGTCGTGCACTGTGCTGAGTGCAAGAATGGGAACAAAGGTATGGACACTGGTTTCATATCCCAGAATCTCTCCTCCAACTTGCTCTGGTAAAGGACATTGGCACCGCTGTGTCTGTAGCTCCTCTTCCTCCTCTGGCTCTCTTTGGGGGTCTCACAGGCCATGTGCTGGTAAGTGGGAATCCTTGAACACCTCTTAAGGGATGAAGGAATGGTCCACACAGTGTGGGGTAGGAACAAGTGTGAACAGGAATGAACACTTTATTAGGGGCGCGTGGGACTCTTACAGGGTTCAGGCGGAGGATTCTAGAACTTGGGTGGAGTTAGGGGTGGACCACGACACAAAAGGAAAAGGGAAGGAGGGTTTATAACTTATAAGGGAAAACTGGGGGGTGGCTAGCCTTGTATGGTGGTGCTGCAGTGCACCACCGGCCAGCCTATGGGGTTTTAGGGGTACATGAACCAATCAGGAGGCTGTAACAGGGGGTCCCAGAACCAATCAGAACAGTTGAACATACAGAAGTAATAGAATGGTAATAATTACCTATCTAATACATCTTTATCCTAACTATAACCCCTGAACAGTATAAAAACGTTTTAAAATAAACAGCTCCATGGCAATGGGTAGCTGGTGGTTGTGGCAGTCTCTAGTTAGCAGCAGGCAGATTCATCCGTTGGTAAAAATCATCTTCTCCTGATGTCCTGGATCGTCAGTCCCTGACAGGTGCTTCCCCTACAGGTGCCCTGCACACACACCCATCCTTAGAGCTTGAGAGTTCATGGAGAAAAGGAGGCTCGAGGGGACCTTCTCACTCTCCCCAACTCCCTGACGGGGTGGGTCAGGCTCTGCTCTGGGGAACAGGCACAGCGGGAGAGGGAACAGCCTCAGGCTGGGACAGGGGAGGTTTACTTTGGTTATTATAGAAAATTCCTTCATGGAAAAGGTGGCCAGACATTGGAATGGGCTGCCCAGAGCAGAGGTGCAGTCACTATTCCGGGAGGGATGTAACAACCATGTGGATGTGGCACTTGGGGACATGGTAAATGGTGGCCTTGGCAGTGCTGGGGAATGGTTGGACTCGATCTTAGAGGGCTTTTCCAACCAAAGCAATTCCATGATTGTGTGTATCAAGCTTTGGCTGCCTGTGGTTTTGAAGTCTTTTCCACAGGCAGTCTGGATGCTCTGGCACCAGAAAGCATACAAGAGGAGCTCAGTCTGGTTTTGGTTTTTGCCTAAAAAATCACATTTTTAAGCTTTTCGTGTATGTGCTTAGCACCTGAATCATGGTATTTCTCTGCCTGGCTTCAGCAACAGTAGAAATATCCAACATTTCAGTGCCAGAGGGATGGAAATCTTCTGCAGGAACTCTCTCAACATTACAGCTCCTCTGGGTTTCAGGGGTGTCAGGACTTGAAAAGGAGCCCATCTGGGTGTTTCATGGAGTGCAGAAAGCACCCAAGGCACACATGAGCTGCTTGAGCTCCAAAGGGATCAGCCCATGTGGCTTCAGCATTGCTGGGACACTGCAAATGGGGGGGAATCGTCCTTGTCTACCCAGGAGTGAGCCCAGAGACGCCCTGTGAGGAGTGGCTCCTGCTGAGGGAAGGGGAAAAGCCTGGACTAGCTACCCTGGGCTGGTTACAGCTGTCTAACTGGGCAGGGGGAGGCTGGGTCTTTGGCAGAGGGGTCACCATGGGAGCTCCCTCACCCCTCTCTTCCTGACCCTTTTTGCAGACTCTGGGGAAGCAGCTGCTGGTTGTCTTGGTCGCACTTCCCAAGCACAGGCAGCAAATCCTGATTTCTCCCCAGGATTTGGAGCAGCAGGGCTGATCTCTGGGTTTGGCAGCGACCATGGAGTGAGGAGAAGCAGCACAAGTGGGAGATGGGGACACTGGTAATGAGCTTTAGTGGGTGTGTGACATCCACCCCACACTCCATGAGTGCTGTGGAGAGTGTCAGGAATCCTCCAGGGTGACAGGAAAACATAGGGAATCTCTGGGTTCTGGAATGTGTTCTTTGCCTGAGTGGATTGTTTCTCTTCCCACAGGCTTCAGCATTTTTTATAGGCTGGAGCTTTTCCCCCCCAAGAGTCAGGAAAAATATCCCCTGCACCACGTGCTTGCAATTGGAATAAGAAACATGGGACAGTGGGGAAAATTATTGACCTTTTGCAATTCCAAGCAGACATCGAGAGGCTCGAAAAGGAAGAATAAATGAACATGGTGATTTTAAATACGGAGCCCATAAAGAGGAAACAATTAAAACAGTCCCTCTTAGTCCTGCCCAACATCTGGACCAAGTGGAAGAGATCGATCTTGTAAAGGAGGAGGAAAAAAAAAAAAGGAAAGAAAACCCAGTGGCATTTTCATTTCCAAACAGCCTCAGCCTTTGATGTGCACGATGTGCTGGAAGGGAAGAGGGAGCCAAACCCCCATTCCCCCAAATTTCTGCCAAAACTGAGCACCCATGTGCCTTTGAAAAGCCTGCACAGACTTTTTGCCCAGGGCTTTTCATCAATGGAAATGTTCAAGGCCAGATTGGATGGAGATTAGAGCAACTTGGTCTGGCGGAAGGTGTCTGGGGTGGAAGGAGATGGGTTTTGAGGTTCCTTCCAAAACAAAAACTCATGGCCATTTGTCACATTCTAAAGAAGGGAACAGATACAGCAGAATCCCTCTTTTCCAGGCTCCCATTCCCACTTTGCTGCCATGACCTCAGGAATGTGGAGCCGTGTGATGGGCTGGGTTGCCATGGAGACTGCTGGGATGGGAATGCACGGCAGGGTCACGTGTGATGGGAATGGTGGGGCCTTGGGAGTGGGAACACTGAAATGCAGCAGAGCAGGATTTGTGTGGAAGTCAGAAGTCAATCAGGAAACCCCTGTGCCCCTCAGACCCCGAGGTCTCCCTTGGGAGAGGGAGGTGGGACACTGCAGGGGGACATGTCATATTGACTGGGTTTCCTGGAGCACTTTGGGCACGGGGGTGACTGTGGCTGCCAAGGGGGTGCCCAGGGCAGTGGTGGAGCCAATCCGTGGAGGGATTTGAAACCTCTGTGGATGTGGCACTTTGGGACATGGGTTAGATTGGCTGGTGGGTTTTTGAGCTGGTCACTGCTCTCTCATAATTCCTTCCTTTTCCCTTCACTTTTCTCTTTGGATAAGCCTTTCTCTGTCCTTGGAAGTGTTCAAAACCAGGTTGGATTGGGCTTGGAGCAACCTGATTTACTGGAAGGTTCCCTGCCCATGGAAGGGGGTGGGACGAGAAGACTTTTAAGACCCCTTCCAACCCAAACCATTCCATGATTCTATGATCTGTCCCTGAGAGCTGGATTTTTGGCTGGCAGCAGCATCACTGGAGCCTTTCTGGCAGGAAGGCAGGCAGGAGGGGAGG